>JAQLOM010182528.1:0-10522 GCA_030068315.1 Chrysichthys thysi | reverse complement strand
ACACACACACACACACACACACAAATGTGTGAGTCAGAATATACATCACCTAGACTAACCAAACTTTGATGTCATTTTGGCACTGTTGGTCACAACATTGTGGAAGAAATTTCTTCCACAAAGCTGTTTTAGCCATAGAATGACATGTGATATAGGAAGGAGTTTGATGCTGGAAGGACTGATTGGTATTGTGAGAGGAGTATAAAAGATGAAGCAGTTGAAATTACAAACCATACTGGGGCTATTCAGCAGGAAAAAAAGTCAGTGGAACTGTGTTGTGAAGATGGTTGACGACTACTTTGCCCTGGAATGAAAAAATAAACTTCTGAAACACAACAGCAAGTCATTTTACTGTTCTCCTAGAGTGCCTCAAAGAAGAAATCAATCAATTCACTTGCAGTTTATGGAGTTAACTCACTCATTCACTGTAACTCTCAGAATTATTTAGCTTACCTGTTATAGCCTAAAGCAGGCAGGAATTATATTGAAACCTTCAGCTGGAATATACCTAGAATAACCACTTGCCCACTTGTTCCTTTAATGTTTAGGTTCCAGGGCATGCACATATGACTACTTAGCAAGCAAGTGAATGAAAAAGAGACATTGATTTACATTTTTTTTTTTACATTAGGTACACCACCACCATAAAAAAAAAAATCTTAAAAAAAAAAAAAAAAAATTACCATAGCACATGCATTTCAAAGGCCAGCTATAAGGCCTGAAAAACAATGTCACAAAAGCAGGGTGAAGAGGCTGGATGCAGGTGAAGGATAGACAAAAATACAAAACAAATACAAAACAAATCCTAAATCAGGAACTTACTAAGAGACTTAAACAAAAACTCAAGCACAAGAAAATGAGGCATTTAAAAACCCATGAGATCTTAACTTCCTTTAAAAACCCATGCCACTGTGTGATGTGTGGACTCCTTTTATATTATCCTTAGTTAGTCCACAGTAATGAGCTGTAATCAGCTGAAACTCAGTTCAGCTGGGGCTGCTCAGGCCAGCCACGTGCCCTGGGACCTGAAGTTTTCAAAGCTGAACAAAATCCCAAACCCAGACCTGCACACACACCACTGTGCCACAGATCACAACATGTGCATGGCGGTCATCACAAGATGGATTAAATAATAGACCACAATATATTATATTATTATACAATGCATTGAATATAGCCCAGAGGAACATGCAGTTCAAGATGGCTAAGCAAACAACAGATTCCCTCGTTTAGAATCATCATCAAATGAATAGTTAGGCCGAAAGATACCAACCATATGCAACTGCAAAACCAACTTGTGACAAAAAACAATCAAAAAGTGAAACTCTGTACTCATCTCATCAAAATCGACACTGCTTAGAATAGATTGCTTTCTAATTTTAAAAGCCTGAAATATGTTCCACTGTTTTCTTTTGCTCATTTCTAAGCTCCTTATTTGCCTGCTAACCTTCAGCATATACTAAATCTAGCTAAATCCAACATTGTCAACATCACAATTAGACACCAGGAATTTTAAAATTGCAGTGAACTTTAGCAAGGGATGTTAATATCCAATCATTGGTTTCAAGTGTATTTGCGTCATAGTGCTGTGAGTAGACACAGTGGGCACAGCCAGAATATGCATCTCAAGCACATTATTCAATAAAATAAAAATCCAAACACATGATATGCTGTTGTCACAATTTTATTTTTTAAGATATTTCAAGAATCCTAAATGAAATAATGTTAATAAATATTAATTATTATAATATTAATAAAAAAACATTTAATCTTACAAAAATGCACACACAGTGTGTACATGATTATGGCTTCATTGTGATTTTATTTATGGCTTAATCAATAGCTTTCCACAACATCTAACCCAAATATTTATAGCCGCAAAGCTAACCATTGGGGCATGCTTTTAAAATTGCTTTTTGCTATTAGTGTGTAGGAAGGAGGTTCTGAATATTTTTTCATATGAATGAATACATTATTTGAAAGATTCCCGAAACAATACTTACATTTATGACCTCAAAAAAGGAAAAAAAATATCTCTCTTCTTAATGGGATGACCTTTTATGGTCTAACATGTTAATGTTTTAGATGAATGTGGAATGATGGGAAAAGTGAAGATATTGTGCAGGAAAACATGCTGCATGATAGTTATTTAACATTTAATGTATTCAGTCTCTGACATAACGTTGCCATTGTTAATGATTTATGATTTGGGCTTTTGCCTGGGCCACCTGCCTCAGTATTGATCTGCTTTGCCCCTGTCAAGTAAAATCTCATTTCGGAATTTTAGCAAGCTTCTATATTTGGTAGATGGCTTAATTTATATTGATAATAATGGGAAGGGGTGGATCTTCAGATACTGGTGGGGGGGTGCGTCACAACTGCTGCTCCTATTTCCTACACCCCTGTGTACGCATGTATGTATGTATGTATGTGTGTATGCATGTATATGTCACACCAGCTCAGGAATCCACCAGAAGCTCCACTTGGAAGAACACACTGCCTACAGACATGGCTGCCATGGGCTACATGACACTTCACATGCACGTTCATACTCACCTGAGTTCACATTTTATAAATAGAATTTGGACACTGACTCAACAGCAAAGTACTTCCCAGGCTGCCTTTACCTGAACTTACCAAGCCCAACGTCTGTGTGTTTCTCAATGTCAAGGATGCTTCCTTGGTAGGACGGAACCTTCCAAGTCAGATTCTCCCAAGGCTAGGCAAGATTCCTTCCTAGCATTCAGAGAAAACAAAATTAAACACTCTAGTGAGTGTGCAGGTGTGTGTCTTCTTCTTCTGTTGAGTTTATTGGCAGCTTACAATCTTAATGAATTACCAACATCTGGAGGACTGAGTTCTTAATAATTTTGGGAATATTAATGTTTTAAATAAAAAAAAAGAAAGAAAGAAAAAAACCCAAAATTTAATACTATTTGCAAGAGTAGTCATTCTTTCAAATCTCAAAACAGATTTAGTCATGGATTGTGTTTCAGTTGCTAATCTCAGCAGGCTATTTAATGTCAACCCACACTTTGCCACTTTACCATTTCCTTACCTACTACTTTTTCCCTGCATTCCAAAAGTATGTGTCTCCACAATAAAAACATGCCCCAGACTGATGCTTCCTATTAATCCTTTTAAATGCAGTTGCATTAACAAGGATTTTATTTTATTTATCAATAAACAATCAGTTTAAGCAGAAAAAATGATAATGTACATGTATGTAAATAAAGGTACAAACAAACAAATAAAAGAAATAAACAAAATAATAACAAAACCAAATATTCCAGGGGTCAATATAAATAAACAGAAAGTGACAAGTGAAAACATTAAAATGGGATCACACTCTCAGTTTTATAGCATTTTTGTTTTTAATATATAACTGAAAGTATGAAAGTGAGGTTGGACTTTAGCAAATTCACTATATAGAATTGTGCCATCAAGGTTTCCTCTTCCCAATGCCCAAGTGTTCATCATCAAAAAGGCCCCACGTTATACTTGTGCATAGGACCCACATTTGCAACCTTGGAAAACACTATGAAAAATGGTTGTAGGTCTTGGTATAATTTGCATAATCCTAACAGTGGAACAGACCTTCGGCAATTGATGACATGGCATACTTGAAATGTATCCTTTGAAGGATCTGTCCTTGACATTGAGAAACCCCCTCTAAGTTCTGATATGATATGAAGTTTTTTATCTTGCCTTCCTACCTGGTTTTAGATTTTTGCATTTGCCTTTGTATTTATTGACTATTTGCCTGTTCCTGTGTACATCTTTTTTGCTACATGTTTTGAATCTGTTTGCCAGTTTCTTTAATAAAATTATAAACTGCAATTGCAATGCATTGTATGAATGCATGTAGGTTCTTCTTCTTCTTCTTCTTCTTGTTATTATTATTATTATTATTATTATTATTATTATTATAATTATTATTATTATTATGTTTTAAACTGACTATGTATGTGTGCATGCTTCAGCTGTTCCTGAGAGACACTGCATGTCCAGGCCTCATCCCAAACATAAAGCTTGGTGACCACATTTTGCCTTGCCACCATGGTCTTCTGTTGAGAGCACTGGAAGGGAAAAAATGAGACACATGTGCACTTTAAAGTCTTGAGCCCGTGACACACTGCCACAGAGATGCCTTAGCCTCCATTAATGCACAACCAAGTGGATTTCTTTAACCTCTTTCATTTCCCCCAACCCCTTTTTTCTGGATACAGCTCAAGTTGCTTATCCTCTTCTGAGGCCCCTTGACTGCTGCCGAATACTCGCCCTCCCCCTTTGTATTCCCTAATACTTTTTCATTTTCCTTGTCCCAAAACACCCCCCTCACCCATGGGCAACTCTCTTTGTGCTCTTTCTTAATTTCAGTTTGCAATTCATGGTTTTGAAAGTTGATGCCATTTTATATTGTGTCGAAGAGTCTCTTGAATTCACCTCAACTCTTTTCAGGTTTCAGTGTCTGTCTGTGATAATTCCTCCATCAGGTACGAGATGTATGAGTGTCTTAAATCTCATGTGTATTTGTAAGCTGCCTGTGCTTTGCATTACTACAAGCAATCCTGCATATAAGTACAAAGAAATTGATAAACTGTGATTTAAGGGTGTTCAGAAACTCATTAATGATGGGAGTGTGAGAATGCTGTTTGATCGTCTACAACATTTCTTTTTTGAGTTGTAATATATATGATAGTGAGGAATTGATTTTGGAACAAAGTCACTCCCAGGTTTCAATAAGAATTAATCGGTTAATATAGCCAATAATCTAACCTATTGTTACTTGTAAAAAGAGTCAATAATATATAAATATGTGACCCGTGCTGGCAAAATGAGTCAGAATGTGCATAGGCTAATTATGAGCTAAGAGGCAAAACATGGTTTCGGTCGAAATGAGATTTAACCAAAAATGAGTCCCTAAAGCCCTCATTTATGATAAAACAGTAAGAAAACATCCCAAACTACTTTTATTTTAAGGTTTTGTTCATTATGTTCATTCATATATCTTTATTAATTAGTCCTTTGTTGTAATATTCCATGATAAATCTGTGTTTTTCACTGCACACTTGCGACGAGAAGGGGGAATCCCCCTACCCATGTTTGGTATTGTGAAGCATCCCTCTACTTTCTGATAATACACATGGAATTCCAGATGATGCTTTTATGAACCAATGAAAAGCGAGTTTCCAAACCCCATTAGACGTAAACGAATGTGGCTAGTTACTAAGCAGACATTTTTTTTGTTTGATTTCAACAAACCATGCCTCATTTTGAAGGTCTTTATATGGACAATGTGGAAGTAACAATAACTCACTTTTGAAAATTTGCTCATTCCGACTCATTATGCCAGCAAGGGTCACATATATGTTTTTTTTTTTGTTTTGTTTGTTTGTTTTAAATGAATGTATGCTTCTAACAGAGTTCTTTAAAAAAAATCTCTTAAAAAAACACTTCATATCATGCCAGTTATTTCAATTATGGCATTTATTTTCAATTAAAAACTTTCAATTCTGCTTTCTGCATAAAAGTCACTATTGCAGCAGTAATTATAAATAAATATAAGTAATAGCAAACAACTTGCACTCATGAGAAATCATTTTTTTAAAAAATATAATTTCATAAAATGTATTAGTTTTTCCTTCCTGGTAGTGATTTTTGTACATGCTCATAAACAGAATTCATGAGGGATGATACAAAATCTGGTATTTGTAACTCAAGCTCATTGAATTGAGTGCAATGTGCAATGGCTTTTGTAAGCAATAGTTATAGTTTACAGACTAAAATCATGCTAATTTTATTAACTCTGATATTTAGGATAAATCCATACAGTCTATTCCTTTTCAAAAGGCTTATCTATGGATGAAGGTGTGTGTGGAAAAATAATAAGTTGTTAAAAAAGGGTTGCCATAGGAACAGGTGTCATGGTAACCACTGGCAGTTTGGCAAGGTGCCAAGCAGTCACCATAGCAGTGCTGTCATTCATGTTTGGGTGCTAAACATGTAGGTGGCACAGAGACTGGATGGGTGCTATGGAGAAGTTGGGGATTTACATTTTCATTTACCTGGATTTGATGTAATGATGGTCATGCAATTTGCTGTGAAAGCAACATTTATTTAGCTGTTTGAGCTGAGGTGATAGCATGGGGAATTTTATGATGAGATTAGAGAGGGAGAGAGAAATGAAGCTAAGTTATCTGACCACTACAGAGACAAAGCACATCTGGAATCTTAGAGGCAAGAGAGACAGATGAACAAATGAAATAAGGAGGCCTGTTCCTGAAACAGAACAGAAACAGAAAATGTTTATTTGCCAATGGTACAGGTATGTATAGAAGAACATCAAGAAAAAGCCTGGTACATTATTCGTACAATAAAAATATTGGTTTTCAGTAAAGCATTGACAAGTTAATAACATTACAAGTATCATAAAACTGCAGCAGCACTCCCAATATTAATCTGTGTGGAGTATAGCTATATTCTTTTACTCACTAAGAACATCACTCTGTATTTAAAATATTAAATTTATATACATATTACATATTACAAATTTTCAACTTACCTTCCCTCAAACAATAATCTTTCTCTTAATATTATTTTTGTTTCCCAAACATGCAATACTAGTCATTATTATTTTAAGATATTCTAATATTTTAGAAAATAAGGAAAGCATTAAATCTACAATATAACTTGAAATTAAGCAATGACCAGGTGTTAAACAAAACATTGTGAAGCTTTGCATCCTCAAGGCAAATTCTCATTCAGCTTCAAGATGTCACTACCTAGGAGGCTTTTCTTAAAGCCACCAAATGGGCTGCATATTAGTTGCCTTTTATCCTAAGTTCTAAATGAAGACTACTTTTTTGGGGTACACAGATTTTATTTAAAACTAGCAAAAACTACTTGTAATATAGTGGCTAATTATGACATAGTTTCAATCACATTTAATTTGAGATGCCATCACACTTGATTTAGGCTTTAGGCTACTATCTAATGATTTTTAGAGTAATCCTATAACTGGCAGACTGTAGGAATACTGTAGATTATGTAACGTCACACCAGAATTGCCACCATCTCCCAGAGCACACTGTGGCCTAGAAATATGGTCATCAAGGACTACAACTCCCAACCATCTCATTTAATGTAATGCCCACACCATGTCAGTAGATTACCGATCACACACACCTCAGTTGCTGCTCACATATATAAGCATACTACATACACTCACTCTTAGCAACTTCAATAAGTGCTCAGAGCAAACATTCAAGTACAACTACACTTGGCCCTTATTTTATTAGCTACTTGGACGGTTTTCTCCTTACATGTCTATGATTATTAGAGGGATAGTTGTTCTTTGGTTGATTTTCTTTTGTGGACCATATATATTTTTTACTAGTTGTGCAATGAGTTCCATGGTAGACTCACAGTATACCATATCATAGCACTTTATTTATAAAGCACTTTAAAAACAACAACAACAAGGCTGACCAATGTGCTGCGCAATAAAACCAAACATAAAAAACACACAAGGCCAGTAGGTAAGAAAAACAGAAACATACAACTGTTAAAGAAATAATAATAATAAAGAGGACATAAAAATCACATAAGGCCACAGTCAACATCTCACACTGGGTCAAAGTCCAGAGAGTAAAAGTGTGTCTTTAGATGAGATTAAAACTCAGCAATTGAAGGAGCCTGCCTAACATGGATCAAGATTTTGTAACATGTTAGAGCATCTTGTCTACTGACTCCAGTTTAACGAGACAGAACATAAAGGTGCAGCAGTTCAGACAGATAAAATGAGGCAGCACCATCAAAAAACTTGAAAATAAATAAAAGAATTTTAAAATGGATTCGAAGGCGAACTGGAAGCCAGTGAAGGGATGCCAAAATTGAGGTAATGTGCTCTCGCTTACTTATACCAGTTAAAAATTGAGCAGTGGCATTTTGCACCAGCTGTAGGTGGGCAATAGAGGCCTGGCTAATTCCAAAATATAAAAGCATGCATCACTGTTTCAAGGTTGCATTTGGACAGAATAGGCTTGATTTTTGACAACCACCTCAACTAGAAAAAGCAGGATTTTTCCACTGCATTTTCATGGCTATTAGTTTTAGAGTAGAATCCATTATCACATGTAAATTTGTAATTAAGGCTTCCTCAAATGGGGCCAAAGAGGAAAGGTCGATACTGGGGGTCCTGCTGGTGCAACTGGGTCTAAACACTATGATTTCTGTTAAAATTCAAGTAATATTTAAATTCAGGAAATTCAAGGCCATCTCCTAATGTCAATGACGCAGTCAAGGAGAGGCTAGGCAAAGCACGCAACAATGTGCTTCAATGCAACAGTCGTCCACATAAAGATGAAAGGATACACTATTTTTCCAGAAAATAGCGCCAATTGGCAGCAGGTACAAAAAGAATAAAAGAATGGAGCCTTGTGGTACCTCCTGGGAAGGGCGGCAGAAGTGGAGGTAAAATCTTCAATGCCGAGAAAAAATTTTTGGTGTGAGAGGTAGGCCCTAAACAATTGGAGAGCTGAGTCTGTGATGCCCACCCACTGTGCCAGCCTGGAAATGAGGATCTCATGGTCTACTGTGTTAAGTCCAAAAGCACAAGTAGCACACAGTCACCAGAGTCAGTTGCTAAAAAACAGTATGTTGTATTACAGCCAGTCAAAAACATGTCTATGTCTATGTTTATGTCCTTCTTTTACCTGGTAATTATGATACTGGAAATCATGATACTGTTAAAAAATGTACAATACAAGGGAATATGGTAAGAAAATCAATTATATCTTTGATTAAATGTTCATTTAAATTTTATACACATTCAGTCACATGTAATCAGTATATCTTTCTATGCACATGATTATGCTCTTAAACCATATCTAATGACCTTATACTTCGTGCTCAGTTTGAACCTCTGTCTATGGTCAACCTAATATGGTGAATAATTTTTTTGTGTTTCCTGATCAAGGAATTAGGGTCAAAATCCTAGACCTCACGTCTCTGCTTTGATATTTTTTTTCATAGAAGTGTGTAAATAATCTGTGTATACAGTAAATATTCTCTGTGAGTGAGTTAAAATCAGTAATTCCTCTGACATGTTCAAGGTGTTACTCTGTTTGCAAAAATCTATTAATTAAAGTGTAAACTTGTTTGATTAAGCTTGATGTCTCTTAATTTCTAATTTCATCTCATCTAATTTGCCCTGCGGTGGATTGGTGACCTGCCCAGGGCGTATCCCACCTCTCACCCGATGTCAGCTGGTATTGGCGCCAGCTTCCCTCCGCGACCCTTAACAGGATTAAGCAGCAGACGACGACAAACGAATCTCATCTAATTTTCTGTCGCTTAATCCTCTTCATGGTCATGGAGGGAAGCTGGAGGCAATCCCAGCTGACTTCAGTCGACAGGCCGGGTGCACCATGGGCATGGGCATAGCCAATCCACCGCAGGGCCAACACACAGAGACACACAACCATTCACACTCACACGTATGGGCAATTTAGGGTAGCCAATTAGCCTAATCCCCTCTGTGCATGTCTTTGGACTGTGGGAGGAAACCAGAGTACCCAGAAGTAACACATATAGACACGGGGAGAGCATGCAAACTCCACACAGAAAGGTGCCCAGGTCAACCCCAGGGATTGAACCCAGAACCTTCTTGCTGTGAGGCAACAGTTATCCAAGCCACCATGCCATCTTCTTTTTATAGGTTGATTTATACAACAGTATCTGCTCAGCTCTGTTGTACCAAGTCAATGTTTCAGTGTTCTATTTCATGGTTTTTGATCTGGGATAAATTTTCCATAACTTGCTTAAATCATCGAAGAGCAGAAGCCTCATCATGGATCAATTAATGGCAGTGAAACTCATCAGGTTAAGTCCGTTCTTTTGATGCATCTGAGGGTTACGTTAGTGTAGCTGGATCCAATCATCCAAGGTGACTGCATGTGCCCGCACTGCTTGAAAAGCCCATATATATATATTGAGTCCAGAAAACATGATTGCCAAATCTCTCATTGATTTCTACAAAATGCGGAATGGAAGGGCATGATTTTTCACTCAAGCTGAGCAGGACCTTTTATTGGAGGGATACAAGGAATTCAAACAATTACAGTCGTCCCCCGCAATACCACGGTTCACCTCTCGCGGAATCTCTTCATCGCGGATTTTAAAATTTTGATTACTTTGCTTTCGCGGGACTCTGGAATAAAAAATTTTGTTTTAAAAAAATGTTCATTCAAGCATTATAATAACATTTAAATCGAAATAAAACAGTATGCACTGTATTTCATCAGCGGATAAAAGTGAAAGTGGTTCGTAGCCCACTTCTGCTTCAACTCGTGAACAGGGAGTGACCTCACTGCTGTCAGGAATCCGCCCTGAAACCGGCAGACTCTCTGTCTGCGGGACTTTCTGTAACGCTGGCAACCTGGTTGGTCATTCCCTATCTGGCAACCCAAGTCGTGATCAGGAACCGAACGCCAGCTGAGGACAATTCACGGCAATCATG
>JAQLOM010182408.1:0-10529 GCA_030068315.1 Chrysichthys thysi | reverse complement strand
TTGTGTTCTTTATTTGTACTATCCGACTCAAATGACACCGAATAGTTTTCGAAAAAAACAAATCTGAACTTTTTTCCAGTGGAAAATGGAATCTTTAGCATAGTTCTCCATTGTTTTCACTAGATTCACACCATTACAGTATTTGTGTTCAGGAGTAGCCAATAAGGAGACCTTTCCAACGGTATATAGCACATTCAGGTTCTGCCTAGGGAATCTTGGGACATTGAGTGCGTAATCGTTGCACACTCGGTGTGCTCTAGGTGTGTGCAACGCGAGGTTAAATGTGGCACGGGAGGGCAATTTTTTAATGCCATGCGATCGACTCACACTAGCTTCGCGATCGACCAGTAGCTCGCGATCAACGTATTGGGCACCCCTGATTTATAGTGATTATAATGATATCCACATGTCCTGAGTGACTCTGTGGTATACCCCATCATCTGGCCACAGAAAGAATAGCCATTTCAACCATCTTGACTATAGTCCTCCTTGATGGTTCATCAGATTCCTGTCAGATATAGTTATTAATTATGATGATGATCATGATATCCACATACCCTGAGTGATAACCTCTCTGGTATAGCACCATCATCTGGCAGCATAAAGAGTGGCTTTTTTCACTGACCAATGTGGTCCCTCTTCTTTGCACCAGCTAAAAATTGTGCATCAGTATATTGCAGTTATTGTAGGCAAGAATTAATTACAGTAATCTATATTTACATTTACTGAATATCATCAGCCTAAAAACACTGTTGGCAGGTAATACAATAAGAAAGCATGCAGACAAGTGTTTTTTTTTTTTAATAAATATTGAAAGTGCTAATGCAAATTCTAAAAGAGGTAAGTTTTTTGTCATCATTTGATGACAGCCGGTGAATCAGCTGTTTGGACATTCAGGGGAAGTTCATTCAACAGCTAGGTCACAGAACAGAGTATAGATGCATGTCTTCCTTGTACCTTGATAGATAGTGGGACCAGTTGAGAAGTGCTAGAGGTTCATTTCTGGCTTGTAGGCAAGCATCAGTGTTTTTCCTCTGAGGAAGACAGATACAGAAAGCCAGTGGAAGGAACGTAGCAATGGGGTGGTTGAAAACAAGTCATGCAGCGGCACTCTGAATCAGTCGCAAATGTTGATTGGCACTCAGAGGCACACCTGCCAGGATGAGTAGTAATAGTCTAGTCTTGAAATGACAAGGGGCCAAACAAGTACCTGAGTGGCCTGTGTGGAAAGAAATGGACAAATTCTTCCGATTTTGAAAAGGAGAAATTGACATGAGCAAGAAAAATTGGCAATATTAGAGTAAAAGGACAGGTGATTGTACATTGTTACCCTAAGGTTATGTGCAGTGACAGAAGTAGAGATCAGAGAGTTGTCTAAGGAGATCCCAAGATCCTGATATAGGCATGAATTAGCTGGGATGAACAGCAGTACATGAGATGGTGAAGGATGAGATGTCTGCCGGACATGCTGAGTTCCATGTGGAAACATGATTGAGAGAAACAGGAGAGAAGAAAGAAGAGGATAAGCTAAGTATAGCAGTGGTATAAGAACTCATGTGAGCATATGACCTCGCCAAAAAATCTAGTATAGAGGTAGAACAGAAGAGGACCAAGTACCAAGCTTTGAGTTATGCCAGTGGAGAGTCATATATAGCTGCTTTTCACATCAACTAATTTGGATTGAATGAAATAAAATCTTGAACAAGTTTTTCCTTGTCCTAGGGGGAAAGGTACGGCTTAAGTCTTGAAATTACCCTTTAAGATGGAAGACATTACTCTGTTTAGAAGAACCAAATAAAAATGATTTCATACGTACTGTCATTTAGTTGTAAGAAGTTTTTAGACATCTGATTTTTTAAATTGCATCCAGGCAATCATAATGTCTGTTTAAAGAGTCTTCGTCATTGAGTTGCAAAGGCAACCTCAGTCCAAAACCTTGGGTGTTGCAGATCATCTGGATAATGATGAAACCAGTTTTATTTTTCTGTAAAATATATAGAAATATATATAGAAAAATACCTTGTGGTATTCCATATTTGATAGGAGCCACAGAGGAAAAAACTCACTGATGTTAACTGCAAAAGTTTGTTCTTTGATGTAGAAACAGACCAACTTAGAGCTGCACCTTGAATACCAACATAGTTTTTCAGTCATGCAATTCACACATCATGGTTCACAGTATTTAAGGCTACTCTGAGGTGTAACAATATTAAAATAGCACAGTTACCAGGTTCAGCAAGCAGCCAATCATTTGTTACCTCCAAAAGGGCAGATTCAGGGCTGCAAAAATGCCCTAAAACCTGTTGAAAGACTTCAATTTCAATTTCAATTCAATTTAATTTATTTGTATAGCGCTTTTAACAACAGGACATTGTCGCAAAGCAGATTTACAATATATAATGTCCCATTAAAGACATATTAAATCAACAAACACAACCATAAGTGCATATATATAAATATATAGATATATGCCTACCCTGATGAGCAAGCCTGTGGCGACGGTGGCAAGGAAAAACTCCCTCAGATGACAAGAGGAAGAAACCTTGAGAGGAACCAGACTCAATTGGGTGATAGCTAATGCTATTATAACAACCCACATCTACATCCATGTGTTATGTGGTCAGTTTAGTTGTAGAAGCAGTTCAATGTGATGTACGAATAGTCTGTTCAGCTGCAGCTGATCACCAACGGCGCCTTGAGTGCAAGACGATCCACGACAATCCAAGTCAAGGCCACCGCAGAAGAACCGCCCGTGCCAGCAAGAGGCCAGCGTTATCCCCAGAGCTTCCAAATGCACACTGAGGCAGTCTGCATGGGCCATCCCCAATAATGGCAAGATGGAAACCCCAATACGGGGCAGGACGATACTCCAAAAACTGGGAACAGGTCGACACTGAATGATGTCTCGGGAACAGCACATGCAGCTCAGCAGAGAGAGAGAGAGAGACAGAAAGAAAGGGAGAGAGAGAATTTTTTTTTTTTGAAATTTGAAAGTTCTTTATTTACATCTGTTTAAAACAACCAAAACCCTTGAAAAATAAAAATAAAATAAAAATAGATAAATAAATGTTGGGTTTTCACAACAAATAGGTCAATTCATTATCCTCATCCAGACAACACAATACTTTTTTTACACATCATATCATTTCAAAAGAACCAAGATCATTAGTCATTTTGTAGAAAAGAAAATCAATTAAAATCCTGGATTTGATCATGGCGGTGATTACTGCTACCACGTCATGGCTTTCCTTCTGTTCCACTTTATTTTTCCTGCTGATGTAAATCACCATTTTTGCTTGGCCTAGAACGAAATTCAAAAGTTGACATTTCGTTTTCTTCCTCTGTGTATACTTTATACCCAAAATAAATTTACTACTTGAAAACATTTCTTTAAAGCCTCTGAAAATTTTCTGTAAGAAAACAAAAGTGGCTTAAGTCTATCACACTGCGAGAAAGTGTGAAAAATTGTTTCTTTCTGAGAACAGAAGAGACATTCATTCCAATTCTCAGGACACATTGATTGATATAAACGCATTCACTGCAATGATGCCATGCAGGATTCTCCACTGTAAATCTCCCACTTTTTTCATTAGTGGTGGTTTATACAGACTTCTCCACTGTGGCCGATCTTCCTCGGTTAAGCCGAGGACAGTGCGCCAGGGTGTCAGCTCTGCCATTGACGTTCCCTTTGTTAAAAACTTCCACACATGGCCTGTACAACATTTTACCAGTTGTGTTATGTAAAATTATGTTTGTGGTGTTTCCACTCTTTAAGAAGTGACCAGTGCAATCTTCCAGTTTTGAAGAGAGTGTCAAGTCCGGGAAAGGATCTTTCTCACTGGACTGTACTGGTCCCTTGCTATATTCTGTCAGCATTTCCTTTTCTTTGTGTGACAGACAGGAGTTCCACTTTCTTTGAAGTTGGTCAGCGGTCCGTACTGATCTCAGTCCCAAGCATCTTGCTACTTCATTGCCGTTTTGTAAGTCCAATTCAGCCCTGTTGACGAGATGTTGCAGAGTAACCATTCCTGAAGTGCAGAAGTTCTCCGTGAGTCCGCTGCTCCTGACGTCCAGCTGTGCTCCATGTGTTAAGGGCTCTTTTAAAAGCCAGTAGAGAGAGTCTGTAGTTGCAGTCCTTTGTACATTAAAAAGTCTCCACACTTTGAACATGTTACTATAAAATAATGGTAATCTGGAGACATTAAGTTTATTTGGGTGCATAAAAAACAGATTTGTCAATTCCTAAATCCCCAAGTGTCCTTAGAATAACAGTAGCTACTGACTTCCAACCGATGTCTTCTGAAACTGACAAGTACTTCTGTAGGAACTGTAACCAAAGAGCGGCGGTCCTGCTCTGTAGGTGTACCAAGCCTTGTCCTCCTTCATCTCTCGGTAAATATAAAATACTATGTGTTACCCAGTGTAGCTTATCCCAAAAGAAGTCCAACAACATTGATTGGATTTGTTTTAAGAGAGCTATCGGTGGATCAATACAGGCAATCTTATGCCACAGTGCGGATGCTACTAAGTTGTTAATTACTAGTATTCATCCTGTAGCGTTCCTGTGGCCAGGAAGGGGTTAAAACCGTTGGGCGCCAGACACCCTCAAGGAGTGTCAAAGAAAAAGAAAAAGAGGAGACAGAAAAAGGCCACTACAGACTACCAGACAAGATAGGCTCCAGACGGGACTGGAAGCGTTACCAGGCCTGACCAGGCTAACTCAGGAGACCCGCATTAGACACTCTTAATGATAATAATAATAACAATAATTGGACATAGACGTTAAGGACAATCAGTGACAATCACAACATTTATAAGCACACAAGAAAATAACCTCAATATTCACACAAAGAAAAATAATAAAGAAAGAATAACGAAAGACAATATGTCACCAAATATAGACACACAGACCAACATCAAAACAATACAAATCCCACAGTCTCTGCATATCAGCACAGTTCGTTACATACAGTCAAACAGATACCTCTGGTGAGATCTTGTATTCTTAAAGAACGGAAGTATGATTGCAATCAGAGAGAGGAAGCAAGTGAAAGTAAATAGGGTATGTTGGCTCTCAGTGAAGTATAACTCCAGTTTTGAGGAAAGTTCCGTAATCCCGCCTTCGCAGTTAAAGTGTAGCGCTAGCGTAGCTGAGCTGAGCCGGGCCGGGCATCGAGTAGCGTTACGTAGCGTAGCACAGACGAATATAGCGTAGGGTAATCAGAGTGAGCCAGGAAGAGAGAGGATTAGTTTAGCTTAGCCAGTCGCCTTGTAGCATAGCGAAGTGTAGCGTAGCGCAGCGTCATGGAGAGATCTTTAGCGCAGAGCAGCCCGAATGAGCCAGGAAGTAAGAAGGAAAAGAATAGCTTAGCTGGCCGCCGAGTCGCGTAGCGTAGCATCAAGTAGAGGCCTTTAATGCAGAATGAGCCTGGACGTAATGAAGAAGAGAAGGATAGGGTAGCTTAGCTTAGCTTAGCTGTTCGCCAAGTAGCGTAGCATCGGGCAGAGTCCTTAGCGTAGCACAGCCGAGCAGCATAGCGATAGCCGAGTATCGTAGCAATAGCAGAGTAGCGTAGAGAGGCCCACAGCGCAGATTTGCCAGCACGTACCAGGAAGTAAGGAAGCAAAGCCTACCGCCCAGCCGACGCATAGAGGAAGGACACCAGCTAAAGTCAGGCAGTATCACACAGGTTCTCCCACACTCCAGTCCGGCAGAAACTCTCTGCTGATTCCACACTGAAACCAAGCGATAAGCCACCTTTGTGAATCGCTCCGGGCGCAGAAGCGTATGCAGTGACTAGGCAACAACGCCGAAAAATCCACACCTGATCAGCTCACCTGAACAGGAAGTTTACAGGCCTATATTGCATAAAGACCTCCCACATAACCAATCACATCTTGAGCACAAAGTTCATTAAGAAGAAAATAAAGCAATATAAGTTCTTTGGTAAATATTTCCCTCTAGAGAGAGAAAAAGGGAAAGAAGGAAGTATAATAATTTATTTTTATTAATAATTGGTGTAATAAGTCCATTACGCTGGGCGGGGCCAGGTGCAGGCTCCTTGCCCTACACCACAGTCCTCTATAGGATAACTTAGGTACTAACCATTTCCATTTGTTAAACGTCCTTTCATCCTTTCAACTACACCCTCCCAGTCCTTTTTTCAAACTGTTAGATACTTGATGCCATCTCTTTTCCATTGTAAACCTTGTGGTAAATCCAGTACATCTGCTGACCATCTTCCAACCAAAAAAGCTTCACTTTTGTCCCAGTTAATTTTTGCTGAAGACACAATTCCAAAATCTCTGGCTAATCTAATTAACGCGTCAATATCTCTCTGTTCGTTAATCATCACTATTATGTCATCAGCATACGCTGACAATCGAACAGCCTGTTGGCACTTAGGAAGTACACACCCTTTTAACTCTATCCTTAATTTGTTTAAAAATGGCTCTATTGCTAAGGCATAAAGCCTCCCTGACAAGGGGCACCCTTGCCTTACTCCTCTACCCACCTTAAAGGGAGCACATAAAACACCATTGTCTTTTCAAAACACTTTCAATGTTATGATACATAGTTTTTAAACTGTCTATGAACCCAGAATTAAACCAAAAGCTTTCAACGTTTCCGACTGATATCCATGTTCCACTCTATCGAAGGCTTTTTCTTGATCTATCAAGATTAGTCCTATATTCAAACCAAAGAGCTTAGAGACTTCAGTGATATCCCGAGTTAAAGCTATGTTGTCAAATATCGATCTCCCTGGTATACAGTATGTCTGATCACTTTGAATAATCTCACCTAAAACTCTGTCTAATCTTAAAGACAATACTTTAGAGAGCAGTTTGTAATCACTACACAGCAGCGACATCGGCCTCCAGTTTTTCATCTCCGTAAGGTCGCCTTTTTTTGGCAACAGGGTAAGGACTGCCCTCCTGCAGCTCAAGCGTAGTGAACCTCTGGTTAAACTGTTGTTCAGCACATCCAGCAGGTCATCCCCATGACATTCCAGAAAAAGACCTATAAAAATCTATTTGGAGTCCATCTATACTGGGGGCCTTGCCATTGTTCATGCTCTGTAAAGCTTTCCGTAGCTCTTAAGAGGTCACTCTCCCTCTGAGCTCTGTGTATACGGAGTGAGACAGTTTCAGCAGTTTTTTATAAAAGTCAACTGCTCTCTCCTGTATGTCTTTAAAATTAGACAACATTTCCCCAGTATCAGAGCGTAGGTTGTAGATAAAACGCTTTCTCCCATTTTTCTTCTCCAGACTAAAAAAGTAATGAGACAGGGCATTCATTTGGTCTGCGTTCTGGAAACGTGATCTCACCAATGCTCCTTGTACTTTAAATTCTAAAAGATTTAGCAATTCCCTCTTTTTCTTTGCAATTGACTGGGCTTGATTCCGATCATTTCTTAATGTCTCACAGTCTTGCAGTGCTATAATTTCACCCTCAATATTTCCCATCACCATATTTATCTCCTTCGTAACATTGATAGTGTCACAAGCGCTGGCAACCCACCAGCGCCTAGGAGCTACATTTCCCAAAGTAGGACTACAAACATGGCCGAAGACCTTCTGGGGTCAAGGCCACCTGAATATTGAGAGCAGCTGATGCTCATTACAGACTGCCTATATAAGACTCTCACATACACACGCATTGCGATTGCCCCTGAGTATTTCCCTTGCCGAGCAGTTTCATTGTGTTTGCTATATTGTATATGACTGTTTTGATTCTTGGTTTACGTCTCTGGATTTGCCCCTTGTAGCTTGTGCCATTTTGATATCGACCCTGTTTCTGTTTTTTGACTTAACGCCTCTGCCTTGCCCTGTTTCAGTCTGTTTGCACAATCGTTGACCATTTTGCCTATTTTTGGACCCTGCCTACTGCCTTGCGATTCTGTACCTTTGCCATTTCTCATTTTATTAAAGTCTGCTCGCTTCTGCGAATACGTCTCTCGTGTTGGGTCCATCCATATGTGACAGATAGTGTATTGTTGACATAGTTACCTTACTTGTACTTTCCCAAAGTCCCACCATTGCTGCAAGGATGCATAGAGATTCTTCTCTTTCCTAAAATTAAGCCAAAAACAGGGGGAAAAAATTCTCTAAACAATTGATCTTTCAACAATGCAATGTTAAAATGCCAGTATGCACTCCTTGGTTTAATGAACTTCAAACTAATAAAACAAGAAACCAAACTGTGGTCTGAGAACCCCACAGGACAGATGGAACACTTCTTAATTATATTCAAGTGCTGTTTAAACACATAAAACCTGTCTAGCCTTGCTAGAGACATGTAATTATTATGTGCGTGAACCCATGTGTGCTGTTTCTGATCCTGATTAAAAGATCTCCATACATCATTCAACTCATATTTTTCTATCATCTCTACAAGTAGTTTTCTAGAGGGCATGTGTGGTTTGACATGGTTCCTGTCATTGCTATCAGCCATACAATTAAAATAACCTCCCAAAAATAAAGTGTTCATTATTACATTTTTCTATGCTATTATTCAGAGTATCCAAAAAACTAATTCTTTCTACAGGTGAAACAGGAGCATAAACACACATGAACGCAAATGTGTAGTTTTCAAAAACAGCTTTGATTTTCAACAGTCTTCCTTTTAATAATTTCCTCCATCTAATGTGAATAGGGGTAAAATTCTTTGAAAATAAAACAGCAATTCCACCACAAACAGAGTTGTCATGACTGAGGTATGAAAAGCCGCCCCATTCTTTTAGCCAATCCACAGCATTATTTTCATCGCTATGAGTCTCCAGAATAAAACATACATCTATTTTCTTTTGTGCAATAAACTCATATAGCACTCCTCTTTTCCTATAGTCCCGAGCTCCCCTAACATTCAGCGATGCAATATGGAGATCTGCCATATTAAAAAGGAGTAAGAAAAGCAGCCGTATAAGAGACGATGGCCACTGTAGACTAACAATGCTTAGTTGCGTCTCCATCCTCATTGTTTGTCATGCTGTTTATTTTTACCAGTATCTTCTTTAACCGATACACTTCTTTGTCTTCAAAACACCCTTCACTCATTAACCTCCTTATTGCTTCAGATAACCTTTTTAAGTCTGGAAAATATTCACCAACTTGTACCATCCTCATATTTTTTGTTACTTTTAAAAAAGCTTAATTTCACATTCATCATAATCTTTTCCGAATTTTTTATCTGCCTCAGTAACCGGTGTGCTACTGTCAGGGCGACTAGCTTTACCTGACTCGCAGCTCCTTTATCTCTTTTTTTCCTTTTTACTGCCAACTCATCTGTTCTATCTCCATCATGTCAGACTTTATATTTTCCACCAGTAAAAATTCAGTATCGTTGTCAGTGCTCTCCCTCGAAAAAAAAAAACACAGAATCAGACAATTCCTTATCTATTGAGTTTTCATCAGAATCTTTCTCCATTTGTACACTAACATCAGTCTCTTTGTCGGGATGAGTATTATTTTCATCAGTGGATGTTAAAACTGTCTCCTCAGGTTCCTTTCCTTTTGTCTCCTCTGTACTATTAGGGCCTGTGCTGCCTGAAGCAGTCAAAACTACTTCTGTACTACAGTTAGGATCATCACTAGGCCCTGTTTCATCATTAGTTTTTACCTGTGTGTTGTTCTCGCTACTTTTGTTGTTTTCTTTTTCACCTTTCTCAGGACACGCTCGTAACAGGTGCCCAGTTTTACCACATCCAAAACCCTTCATAGCCCCAGTGGACACATAAATCACATAGTTAAACCCATCGCTTTTAAAGGTTAAAGTGCGCTCCAGCTCAGCGTCAGCTTCATGAAAACTCATGTATGCGAACCTCCAGAAGGACACTACATGTTTCACTAGGTCAGATTTACCCCAATTTTAATGTTTCTAATCGGGGAGATGAGTTTGCCATAGCGAGAGAGCTCCCGGGCTAACACCTCATCTTCAATGGAGGGACATTAGATAAAATCACTTTTTAGATGGAGTGGAGAGAGGGAGTACACTGTACAGCACCCCCCACCCCCCCCAATCACCATACCTTTTTTCACCAGTTCATTCACCCTACCTATGGTATCTACGAACAACACCACCGCGCTATTTATCTTGGACGCCGCCAAAACACTCTTATACCCAACTATTTCTACGGAAGCCAGGCTGCAGTTCTCTACGCTCGCCCCACACCCCACTTTAATGCCATGGCGATGCATTAGCTTCTCTAAGGGGTTAGTATTCAAGGGCGCCATGCTGAACAGCTCAACACTGGTGCTGGTGCCCAAAAACACACAACCCGCAACGACACTGTCTATTTATTCAACTAAGTGATATATTACTCAAAGAGAAACAGAAAGAAATTAGAAAAAACATACAAGTAGCAAGTCACTAAGACTGGAAGTGCACCAAACACACTAACACACTCACGCTGCACACGCTCCACACGCTCTGCCCACTCACCCCCAGCAGGCACTCAGAGAGAGAGAGAGAGAGAGAGAGAGAGAGAGAGAGAGAGAGAGAGAGAGAGAGAGAGAGAGAGAGAGAGAGA
>JAQLOM010182401.1:0-10530 GCA_030068315.1 Chrysichthys thysi | reverse complement strand
TTGGATTTTTACAACATTATTGTTGAAATACACAGTCCTGAAAAAGGGGCGTTTCTTTTTTTGCTGAGTATATATCTTTATCATTCATTCTCTAGATACTCTGAGACAAAAAAAAATTCTGGTGCTGTAACAAAAAAAATAAATAAAAAGATATTCTGTACAAATATCTTAATCACCAGCGAATGCAAACCTCCTCAGCTTTGCCTGCTATTGATTAAACCATTAGGACATGAATATCATCTTTTCCTCCGTATTATTACCAATTGTGTGTGTGCTAAAACCCCATAGGCTGTAAGTACTAATATGTTGGGTGGGGAAGACGGTGGTAGACTAAGCAAAAGCTAGACAGCACATAAAAAAGCAGAGAGCCTGTTCACCGACAAATAGAATAGTTTAGACAAAAGAGGAATAGTTACTGTAGAAGATGGACCAGGTAGAGAAAATAGTGTGCCTTTCTGTAATATCAATCAATCAAACTTTTTATTTGTATAGCACATTTTAAACAACCGTGACTGACCATAGTGCTTTACATAAAATACAAACCAAGGCAACAGTTTAAAAGTAACAATTAAATATGCAAAAACTTCAACATATTAAAACTCAATATAAATCCAATTCAATATAATAATAATAAGGTCATGATAATAATAAAAGGTCGGAACAATAATAAAAAGTCGCAAATAATAATAGGAGGTCACATAATGCCTTTACGTGTCGAATGCAATTTGAAACAGATAGGTCTTAAGTTTTGATCTGAACATCGCCAGATCAGTGAGGCTACGAAGCTCTAGGGGCAACGCATTCCACAGTTTCGGACCAGTCACTGCAAAGGAGCGATCCCCCCCATGACTTTGACTCGACCTTAGAACCTCTAACAGATGCTGCACAACAGAACGCAGGGCTCTGTTTGGTTGGAGCAATTTTAAAATTTCGCTCAGATAAGGTGGAGCAAGGCCATGTAAAGCCTTAAAAACAAACATAACCGTTTAAAATGAATTCTGTATTCAACTGGAAGCCAGTGCAAAGAATACAGTACAGGTGTGATATGGTCGTGCTTCCGGGTGTTTGTTAACAGACGAGCAGCCGCGTTCTGGACAAGCTGTAGGCGATTAACTAGTGAGCGATTGATACCGAAAAACGGAGCATTACAGTAGTCAAGGCGAGAGCTAATGAATGCATGAATAGCTTTTTCCAAATCGCCATAGCTCAAAAAGGGCTTGACTTTTGTCAGAAGACGTAGCTGGTAAAAACTTGTTTTGACAATAGAATTAACCTGTTTTTCAAATTGTAACCTGTTGTCAAGCATCACACCAAGATTTCTGACCACATGATTAAAATAAGGAGCCAGCGGATCATAATCTGGGACAATTGCTTGGTTGTTGGATGATTTAGCAGGGTCAAATAAAATACATTCTGCCTTACTCTCGTTCAGGCAGAGAAAATTTTGGGACAGCCAAAGTTTTATGTCCTTCAAGCATCTGTGAATGGATTCAAGCACACTTACTGGATTTAGCAAAACTGGCAGATAGATTTGCAAATCATGTGCGTACAGGTGAAAGGAGACATTATGACGAGAAAGTATTGACCCCAGCGGTAGCATGTACAAGGAAAATAAAACAGGGCCCAAAATATGGCAGAACTGTATGATTTTCAAAAGATAAAAAAAAAAAAAAAGCAATTTTCAGGGAACTCGATCTTGGCTCAAGGGATTTTTTCCCCTTTAGCATTTTGCTGTTTCTCCCGGTGTTTATTGTCTCAAGGAACATACTCATTTACAGTAAGTGTGTGTGTAAATATTTTTTCCGAGGCCAGTCTGGCGATTCTGTAAAGTAGTTTCTGTTTGCATTTAGACCCGCCCACAAATCTCCGTATAAGGCAAAGCTCACGGAGAGCTGAAAATGACAAAATGACATCTAAAGAGTGAAACGAAGAAAGTTTGTTCCAGCTGTTGGAGGAATTCAAGAGATTTTCATTAAAAACAGGTTACAGGTTTACCCATGCAAGTACACTACGCATAAGGTGAAAAGTGACTTGCTGCTTTGTAAATGTTGTGACTCTGATAGATAAACCACTCTCTTTAAAATGTGTCCTAATGCTTTGATTCCGTACTGTATGTATATTGTGGGCTAACAGTGATGTTATTGCTCTTCATCATTGTTATTGCTGTGACTTGTACGGAGAAGTGATGTTATGTAAAACTACTGCTTTATCCCAGACCTGTTATTGCTTATTCTTCTTAAACAGAAAAAAAAAACCTGTAAGAATGCCCAGGTTAATGTGTCCTTGTACTTGTCCTTTTTTATGCTGCTACCAGACAGATAGATTTAAATCATTAATTATTCTTAACAAATTCTTAAATTAAGCTATAGATTTCAACATGTATCAAAAAATAACTTGGCTGGAGACTTCTTTGATGCATAAGAGCCAGCAGGTTATTAAGCAGACAAGACATCAGTTCAGAGTTCGCCCAGGACGAAGTCAGAAGTGTCAACCTCTGGGAGAGACTCACAATGAGTGCTCATCCAAAAGCAAACCAAATTCCTCTTGGCTGACCACCAGCCTTTATACAGCTTTACATGTCATCCTAGGGTCACCCGTCACACCCCAGGGTCAGCAGTTATTAATTTTTTTCCCCCAAACCTGTCTGGTCTGTTTTTTTTCTTGACTTCTCCTTTTTTGTCTTTCACCATTCGTGCAATTTTTCCCCGTTGACAGAATCTTCTTGTACCTTTCTTGCTTAATCACACTCGTTTGTGGAAACTGCAATATCTACTGCAATGTCTGTGTGTCTATCTAGATCTAGCTGTATGACGAGCTAGCACGTGTGATGAAATGACCTGTCCGTATTTAACGTACTTATTTAAAAATACAGATCATTACATCGTAGCTAAACTGAGAAACTAAACCATATGTTGTAAAGTAAACTGCAATGCCAATGCAGTTTTGATCTGTTGTGTTAACGCAAAACGACGCAGAACAGCTTTGCAGGTGACACGGGCGTTCCATCCAACATGTGCTCCAGGCTCACACCCAGTGTTCCTGGGATTAGCTCCATATCCTGGCCCATCATTAACCCTAACTAAGTCCTTTTGATTTAATTTCTTTTCACTTCCCATGCCGTTTTGTCCTGTTTAGGGAAGCCGGAGCCATATAACCAGCCAGGTATAACCTGGGCAGGTCACCAGTCTACCTCAGGGCCACCATGTGGAGACAGACAACCCCTCACGTTCACACATACGGGCGATTTAGAGTAGCCAATTACCCTAATCCCCTCTGCACGTCTTTGGACAGGGGGAGGAAACCCACGCAGGGACTGGAAGAACATGCAAACTTCACACAGAAAGGCCCCGGTCGGCTGCAGGGCTCGAACCCGGCCCATCTTGCTGTGAGGCAACAGTGCTAACCTCCACACCTCCATGCCGCCCCCTGATTGAGACAAAATGGTTAATAAACATGAATGAGTGAGTGAATAAACCAAACGTACAAAACCAAAAAAGAAATGGAACGACCCCCCACCCCCCACCCCCACCACAAGGATTATCATTTAAAACACACATTTGCCATGCACAAGCAGAAATGTGGGTGAATCTTCTCCTACACACTAGCTGCTGAGCAGACAGTGTTGCTGCGTTCTATTTCTATCATGCTGTCAGTAGAGCAGAAATGCCACCAACTGTACACAGGTGACTTTCTGGAGCATGTTATGAAATAAGGCACTTGAATATGATAATCTGATGGCAGATTATGCGGAAAAATGCTGGAACTTTAAAGTGAATGTGTGTGCGCGTGTGTGTTTTAATTTATAATCTTGTGCCACATGTAGTCTTGAGGATACAGTATGTGCTTGTAATAAACTAAGCAAAGCATGAAAGCCCATGCTAAGATCGAAATGCTGCCTGGGTTTCACACTGATGATTATTTCTAGCAGTAAAGTGAATTTAATTAACGCTGGCGTAAATTACAGGCACAGCACCGATGAGTTATCAGGTTGTGTGAACATCAGTGGTTTGATGGATCGCTGACAGACAGTGTAACATGAATGATTTAAGATCTTGCTTTATCTGACAATAATGTACAGGAGAGTTCTTGTAGTTTTGTCAGCATACACAGGCATCTCAAAAGTAAATAGGCACCCCTCGTTATGTTTTAGCTATCCGGACACCACCTGGTGCTGCCAACTTGTTAATATATTATTATTTTTCATTTCAGATTACAGAATATTAATTGTTTAGAGCAACTAGCCATGCGGCAAACACCAGAAGCAAAAGAGTTGTGTGATTTTCAAAGAGGGCGTATTGTGGGTCAGTCTGAGGGTGGACTTAGCCAGCGTATGATTGTACATATCCTTGGGATTCTTCTTGTACACAGTCAACAGAGTGATTGTTCAATTCAAAAGCAAAGGAAAGGAATCAACAGCATCCCGCTCAGGTCGACCTGGGCCCTCTGACAGGTGTCTTCGGATTGTTGGGGGGGGTGGGGGTGGGGTTGGGGGGGAGTCGGAGTACTTCTGTGAGGGATCTCTATCAACTTGGCTAGTATGGCAGAGCAGCTACAAGGAAGCTTCTCGAAATAGATTTTTCAAAAATGATGGTATCTATTTACTTTTGAAATGAGTACCGTAAGTAAAAATGCTCGACATTGGTGTAAGCATGCACTAAATATACAGATCGAATTGAAGTTTAATTGTGCAACTCTAATCTCTTTATATTCTGCTCACAATGTTGCAATTAACTTTGGCCTCGTTTCGTTGAAATACTGCGCTCCTTTCGTGTTTCTCATAAAGAGTGTTTTTTTTTTTTTTTTTTTTTTTTTTCCCTCAGACTGCATCATTTTAAATCTTAAATTCACCATTAATTACATGTCCTGGGGAAATGCATGTCTGTTTTTTATTGTGTGAGGGGCCAATTATTTTGCAAGCTTTCCGTGAGGCATTCTCTGAAAGAGTAGCGCACTCAACCCATCTCCAGGCTAGACGCATAGATGTGCTGACTTAATCAGGTTGCATCATAATACGCCAAAATATTCATATTTGGTCCATTTTAAC
The DNA here is from genome assembly GCA_030068315.1 of Chrysichthys thysi. Taxonomy (NCBI): domain Eukaryota; kingdom Metazoa; phylum Chordata; class Actinopteri; order Siluriformes; family Claroteidae; genus Chrysichthys; species Chrysichthys thysi. The sequence continues at coordinate 5,486 of JAQLOM010182401.1, read as the reverse complement.
ACCATGACTCATTTTAGCTTTTGTGAATTGAGTGTTAAAATGCCCCTTTTGCTTTAGAGTTTAGCATGGTTTACAGTAAATATAAATATCATCATTCAGAATTATTAAGACACAGAATATTATTATTAATATTAATAATAATAATAATAATAATATTTTTATTATTATTATTTTTATTATTATACCCAATTCAGAAATGTAGTTTAATAAGCATATTCATGTCATCCATTCTCACAATTCTGACCTTAAACTCAGATGTTGGCTATTCCTGCCTTTTTTTTTTTTTTTCTCTCTCAGAAATTACCCTCCCACACCCCTGCATGCTCTCGGGGGGGGGGGGGGGGGCAAAAAACATTTTTATGTGGTCTCGATATGTTTCCGTACAAATCAGCTTGTTGATTTGGTGAAGTTTTAAACTTGTATAGCAGGATTCTCGGGTATCCGTGCTCTGTAACGGTTACATGGCTTTGTAAAGTCTTTAAGAAAAGAGATTACCTTTCTGTTCCTTGGCTTGCCATTAACAGGTCACGTCAACTTGTCATTAACATTTTGTCTCATTAACCCCGAGAGATAAAAAAAATGCTTGTGACAGAACTGTTTAACTAGCGCTTTCTTGCGGCTATACCCCAACACTTAATGTACCTGTAAACTGTACATGACTTGCGTGACCTGTCAGTTACTAAAAATTGTAATCCTTGGCTAATTACTGTGGTTTAAATGGAATAACACAGTTCAGACTCTGCTGTTCTACACGCTTACAGTCATGGCCGAAATGGTCGGCACCCCTGGTGCATTTTTTGGAAAAATTCCAGGGGTGCCGATAATTTCGGCCATGACGCTTTGGGTTGGTACTGGCCCGACGCCTCATAGCCTGCTGTGTCACACCACCTCAGTGTGTATTATTGTAATATAACCGCACACAACAAAGAAATGAACACGCGATGCTGTGCAATGTGTTCACAGCATTCCTTCATTCATCCTTATTACCTGCTTGGTCAGGGTTTTAGTGGTTTAAATTAAACTGCTGCTTTGTTTATATTTGGGGTTAAGTCATTAGACTACTCATCGAAAGGTCGGGAGTTGAAATCCCAGCATCACCCAGGTGCCACTGTTGAGCCCTTGAGCAAGACCCTTAACCTTCAACTGCTCCGTTGTATAAATGAGATAAAATGTAAATCGCTCTGGATGAGGGCGTCTGCCAAATGATACTAATGTAACGTAATGTAGTGTAGTTTGGGGAAACGGAGCCAACTAAATTCATTAGAAACTATTGTGGGGAGCTACAAACAAAAATAACTGTGCAAGTGAGATTAAAAACGGGGTTTAATTATGAACTCGAGTGATAAACTGTAACTGAGGCTGAGAAACTGTAAGGAGTCAGAATTCATGGACCGTGGTGACAGTGCTGGCATTTGTACCTCTGGGTTTTTTTCCCCCCTTGGAATTATAATCGGGGTCAGATTTATCTCAAAAAAAAAAAAATTATGAAAAGAGCTGACCTGGCCTGACCTGATCTGGTCTAACTTAGCCTGTCGGTTTACTCTATATATGAGTACAGACAGATACAGAGCATTAAAGGCACGGATTATAGCACTGCATTCCTCCCTTTTAATGTGCGATTAGTTTTGTTATGTCTCACACTTTTTTTTGCCACATGGTCACTTCATTTCAGACTCCCATACCATTATATTCCTATTACTCTCCACATGCGGGTCCTATTGAAACAACTTCAAGAATCTGTAAATGTTAAGCAGTTTTAATATGTCTAGCTTTAGGCGAATTATGCCAGTTATAACTTGAATATTTTCCAGCACAACCTCATTTCCTCGATGTAAGTGGAGGGAAGGGCAAGGTTTCTGCTCCTTTCACTTCACCATTGGTCAAATTAGTGCGTAGGCATCGCTACATCCGCATCCACTCTTTAAAGGGCACTACAATTATGCTGGCCTGGAACTAAGACTTGTCGAGTATTAGCTGTCTAGTCTATGCAGCTGCTTTGAAACGTGTGCATGTCTCACCTTCTGTTTGCTGCTAACAGCCATTTACAATGTAAAATGTTACATTTTCATTCAGTGCGAAACAGAAAGAAGCATGGAAATTAACCAGCAGTATCTGCTTTGTCTAGCACTGTATAGTATTATACAGTGTTTAGCATTGTCTGTTAGCATTACAGAGTATTATGTTTACTATTATACAGTATTGACTTGAATAATACAGTATGTTGACTAGCATTATACAATACTACATTCACAAACATTTGTTTACTGGCATTACACAATTTGATGTTGAATAGTGTTATTCTGACTAGCAGTATACAGTTTGTTGATTAGTGTTATGCATACTAGCATTACACAGTGTTGACTAGGATTCCGTTGACTAGCATTATGTTTGCTAGCATCATTATGTTAACATACAATGTTTTGTTACTAGCATTATACTGTACATTAGTGTTAGACATACTATTATACATTGTTGACTTGGATTATGTTGACCAGCATTATGTAACTTTACATTCAGTAGCATTATGTTGTCTAGCTATTGGATTATATAACATTGACTAGCATTATTTAGTATGCTGACTTGCATTATGTTGACTAGCGTGTTACCTTAAATTGATTACAGGTATTATATAATATTTCATTAACTAGCATTATGCTCTATTATGACTAGCATTATGCAATATAATGATTTAATTGTTATACAAGGATTTTTTTTTTTTTTTTTTTTTTTTACATGGATATGTTAAAGTTAGTGAAATCTTTAGGTATGCCTGTTTCAAAAGACATGGGTCATTTTCTAAAAAGACATGGAATGATCTCATGGAAACTTTGCTTTGTTTGCTTATGGTTTTTGGGTTACTTTACTGTTAAACGCATTCTTATTGTCGAGTGCATTAACTGTGAAATAAAAAAAACGACAACAAAAAAACAGGTTTGCTCTGAAAGGTGCCTTAGACTGTTGAAAGTGAAACATATAAATTTTTGGTACATGATTAGAAGGATTTATTTGCTGTTTGTTTGCAAATATGTTAAGCTATTCACACTAGTGAACATATGGTGTGGGACTTTGCATTAAAAAATGCTCTAACTTGGGCTCCTGAGTGGCTCCAAAGAAATCCGTTCGCCCTGTAATCCAGAGATGCAAGTCCGAATCCTGATGATGCCACAGTCATCCATGGCCAGGCGTCCAAGGTTGACTGTGCTCTCAGGGAGGGGTTTTATATTCTCTTTCCCTTATCAGTCACGGTGACGGCAACCAATCATGGTTGTCTGTGAGCTCACGCATGCAGAAGTGGATAAATAGTGCTTTCCTTTGTGTGTTACACCAGTTTGAAAAGATGCAGTCAGCTGGTGCCACATGTCTCAGAGGAAGTATTTGATAGTCCCTGGTTGGTAGCTGTCTTATGATGGGGAAGAGCTGCCTGATGGTGGGAATTGGCCATGACTAAATTAGTGAGGGGAAAATTAACTTGGCCAACAGCCATTTCTGTAATAATAATAATAATAATAATAATAATAATAATAACTATTATTATTATTATTATTATTATTATTATTATTATTATATGATTATATAAATCATTTGATTTTGTGTGGTTTTCTGATCCGGACCTTGATTATGTTTTAAATTTGGTCATATTTGCTTTGATTGATTGAACGTTGGTGCTAAGGCTCATGCTCTGTTTGCTGTACCAAGTTCTGAGTTCATGCTGTCTCTGTACACATGACTCTCAGCTCAAGAATTTAATTCCCTACACCTTTATGTAAACACATATCTGTGTTGGTTGACTGAGTGCTGCGTTTGAGCTCCTACATCAGCCTCAATGTGTATCCAAGGTGGCCACCCTAGCAACGGATGCCTAGGGGTTGCTGTGTGCACGTAATGAGACCCTTAAGGGAATTGTTGCTGCCATGTCAGAGGTGTTACTGCCAACTACTTACCCCAGTGCAGGCTTGTTACTGTTTATTCTCCCAAAGTGCACCTCAGGGTAGCAGCGTAATAACAACCTACTGTTCTTTTTGAAACCGTTCTACCACTGAGTCCGTGCCACAGCTTTTCCTTAGGGGATGGCTGCGACCTGTTAAACCAGCTCGGTTTCTGTCTCACCAGAGGACAAGATATAGTCTTGATACCCGCGTTTATAATTAAAAGGTTAGGCTGAGAAAAATCCTATTGTTTAATTCATTCCCCAGGTGCAGTGTTTCATAGCGCTGCTGCACTATGACAAAAACTAGAACCGAGAATCGGCTAAACAACTACCAATTTGTACTGCTGTCTTATTGATGCATCTTTGTGTATGATGGTGTTATGATAATTCTAGAATACTTGAAAGCTGTATTTTACAGGGAAGGATTATTTGGAAAGTTTGCGCTACAGTTATTTTTTGTGTGTTCCCTCATACCTGTTCTAACTGTTTTGATGTTTTAGGTTGTTTTTTTCTCCCCCCAAGATATATCCACTTTAAAATGCTCACATACGGATGGGATTTACAGAACCGTAGGATTTACAAATGTTACCAATTTTGTAAGTTCTACCCTGTGTAGTCAATTTGGGTTTAGGTTTTTGAGACTTTACTTGAGGAAGGGTGAACAGCGTAATGAGACCTTTTAAGCATCCAGGCTTTTCAGAGCGATGCATACCAATTTATATCTCATTTCCTCTTGGGATATGCAGAGCCAATCCAGTACCAATTATCTCCAAACTTGGCGACAGACTCAATTTCTCGCAAAACAATGTGAAATAAGCCTACGATTGAGCACCATCCAAGAACATTTATTATAACATGGAGCCCACGAAACGGGCCACCTGTCGACTTGTCTCCACATCGTGCATGGTAAACGCTGCCCTGTTGTCTTGCTTTGCGTGTTTCCTTGCTGGTTTCTGCTCTGTATGAAAGTGGAACACAATTACAACGCATTAGAACATAATTGGAGAATTGAAGCAGGACACCCTTTGCTTTGAACTTTGTGTGCTGTAGATATATAGCTATGAGGTTCCACAGCATTCATTAACTTCATGTCAGTTTTCCGTTTTTGGATTATACTACAGTGGCTTACCTGCATTGGAGGCCAGATGATTGTCATGACTTTGTGGCTGAATCTGCAGTATCTGCCCAATCTTATGAATCAGTGTATGTATTGACCTTGTACGCTTCAAGAATGGTGACCCTGCAGAGAAGAGTTTCTTGTTCTGCCCAATGCCAGCCTGGTGGTGTTATTTGGATCTTCACGCATGATCTCCGTACTCCTCTTTACCCATGCCTAGTCAAAGAATTAAATGGGCTATCAAGATAACGGGTTTTTTTTTGCCTGACATTCAATCTAATTTCACAGGCTCCCCATTGACTGGAATTTTAACTTCATTATAAAGGTCACACACCACCAGATCTGCTTATGTTCACCTATCGTCTATGGGGCAGTGGTAGCCTAGTGGTCAGGGCACTGGCCCTTCAGTCGGAAGGTTGTGGGTTCAAGGCTCAGGACTGA
>JAQLOM010182340.1:0-10531 GCA_030068315.1 Chrysichthys thysi | reverse complement strand
TTTACAGATCTTCATTGTAAAGGGTTTAAACAATGTTTTCCATGCATGGTCAATTAACCATAATCAATTAATTAACACAGTGTAGCATTAACAAATAATACTATGTGTAATCAATATGGTTAAAACACTCAAATTCCAAGAAAATCATAATAACATCTGGATTTGGTAGACTATAATTTTACTGTGAACTAAGGAGAACCAAATACTGATTGGTTGAGTGTACCATATGCAAGCTGGCCAGCCTGCCTACCCACATCCATGTGGTTGGTTCACTAGAAAGTGCTTCTACAGATCTGTGGGCTGAATTCATTGCTAAAACTGAATGAAAACTATTTAACAATCAAAGTATCCATTGTTACCCAAAAGAGGATGGGTTTCCTTTTGCATCTGCTTCCACTCAATGTTTGTGCATATTATTTCAGGGAACTTTCTCTCTGCTACTGTCACCTGTGGTTTGCTAATTTGGAATTTTAATCAAAATCTATATCTGTGACGAGGTCCATTGTTAAAAGTGATATATGTTCTGTATTTCATTCCTAATATTAATGTCAGGTATTCACCCTTGCTGAGAGTGCCGTGCACTCTTTACATTCTGTGGTGCTGCAACACATGCTTCCAGGTTCATGGTGTCACACTGTAGTTGTGGTCTTCATCTCCCAGGCACCTCTGCGGTTTTACATCATTGCACGTCTGACTGACCCAGACTGATGCTCATTAGAGTGGAATTTCAGATTCACTGACTGTGGTTAAAAAGGTTTTCTCGCATGCTCAGCAGCATGGGTTATTATAACAATGTCAAGTAAGATTAATGCTTATCTTAATGTTGTTGTGAATGTTTCCTGATCAGGAACACAGGGACATGGCTGCTAAGGACTGTCCACTCATTTATCACTGACATATTTTGTATATATTTCTTGTTTTGCTCTTCCATTGACCCAGTTTATTTTCAATTCTGTATTTCACATGTGTTTTTCATTGTTCAAGTTTTGACTTCTGTGCCTGTTTCAGCTTATATTTGAGCATAGTAAATAAAAACTCATCCTGCACCTGCATCTTCCCTCTGCTCTGCTCTATTCATGTCTTTGGCATAATCTATCTTTAAAAAAGAGGAAAGTCAATAAAGGTTAGTCGACTTGACTGTTTACCTTCAGGGGTAGTTGCTTGGAAATAAAACAAAACATTAGCAAAAAATTAAAAATTAAAAAAAATTCCAAACACAGAACTATGTTACTACACCCCTGTAGTAATAGGTTAGTTAATATAAACATTATTTGGAACTGTCACCAAATCTTTCACAGGTAGATAAGTTCAGTTATAACACTTCAATAACAAGTGGTACTGAAACATATTTTCTGATGTTTGGTCTTTACAGAGGACCTTCCCTTACTATGGATTATAATTGAATGACAAAGAGCCACACATGCAAAAATAAAATTATGTAACGTTTAATTTATTTTTTATTCCTGGGTTGTAAGTTTTATTTCCTGATTGCTTATACAGTAGTCTCTTGCCTTTTGCAGGGGTTACGTTCTAAAACTTCCAACGAAAGATGAAAATCTGTGATACAAGGACGCCACCCCCCAAATGCTTTTTTTAAAAAATAGTTTAAGCCCTAAATTATCCTCCCACATTCTTTAAACACATTCTAGACACAATTAAACACATAAAGAAACCATTTGCAAACATATAGCGAGGTGAATTTTGTGTAGAATTCATAGAAACATCACATTTATAGCGAGTACTGTAATGTGCTGTATACTATATTATCGTAGCCTATAATAATACTTATATTACAACCACTTGCTACAGACTGTATTTCAGAACCACTACAGTTGTCATAAACAACAGATGGTACTGTAACGACATAATCAACTGAATAAAGAAACAGCTGTTTGAGGAATTCTGCCATCGAAAAATCCATAAAACCAATTCATTATAGGTTTTGTGGATGCTACAAAATACAGGGGAAATCCACAAAAAATTTTTATATATTCTAAATAAAAATCTGCAAATAGCTCGGGACACAAAATGTGAACCTCTACTCTTCAAACTTTTTAAATATGCTATCATTTTGCCTGCCAAGCTGTGAAGCATTAGTTTACCTTATGTTTGTGACTGTTATTCTGAATCCTTTTTACTCTGTAGCTGTTTATATGGGTTTTGTCTTGATCTTCTGGGTATTTGGATACACAGTTCTCGTTTGCCTCCTCCATGCTGTTTGTTGATCGCCTGGCCCTGTTTCTGTTCTCACTACATGATTGCTTGCTGTTTTGCACTTTTGCTGGATTCATCTGAATAAAGAACTGATTTGCAAATACATCCTGCAGTACTCAGTGAAAGCATCTGCTAAGATGTTTGAGGCCCAAAAGACACATTTTGGTATACCTGTCAGGGATCGAGACAAACTGTGGTCATCTAATTTTACCTGTTTTTTGCACTGCAAAAGAACTCTGGAAGGTAAAATGGACTCATTAATTTGAATGGCTTCAATTCATTGAAAACTTATATCATATAAGAAAAATGTCCTGAGAATCTCTTGTATATAAGTCATGCGTGAAATTAATTTATGTTTTCATACAATTTTACATTATTCTTTTGCAGGATGGTAAAGAGGGGTAGAAGAAAGCCATGAAGTTTGCTATCCCAAGAAGTTGTTAGGATCCCAGTGACCACTCAAGTAACTGCTATTCCTGTACTGTGGACAGGATATCAGAATAGCAAGACTGCAATTGCTATCATATATCCAGATTTTCCTTCATCAATCACCCTAATGCCTAGCACCAACAGAGTGTTTGATAGAGACAGGAAGTGAGGAAGATGTTGTAAATCCAGATTAGAATGTCAGATGTGTAGCGGAAAAGAGAAACCCATACTACCCCTACCAAAAAGATTTAAAAGCCTTTATCAAAGATATTGGTCTCACCAAGACCAAACTGAACTTAAAATGTCTAGGCTCATGCAGTGGAACTTGTTGCATGAAAGTGTGCAATTCTCATGTCATAGGATGTGTCACCAAGACTTTTCCATCTTCTTCATCCATTAAGAATGGCTTTGCTTCTGTGGCCAGTCTATTTAAGGCAATCTAAATTGCCTGTAGCCTGAACAAATGTGGTCTCTTTATTGACCACTCATCCAGGAACCTCAAAGCCATGCTGTGCCATGAAAGCACTGAGCTTACTATGGGGAAGAACAATGTCAATGGGCTTGGAACAGCTTTGTTGCAGTTGTTTGAGAATTTCTGATTCATTGGTGGACCCCTGGAAAGTGCTAATCCCACCACTACAAATCAAATTGTACCTTATAAAACAATCTGTCACAGTTCTATATAAGGAATTTGCATTCTTCAACTACCATTAAGACTTCAACTCATAAACTGTCTGAGGCAAAAATCAAAGCTAGTTCCTTCACTGCACCACAGAAAAGATCATACGAGTGCAAGGATTTCCCAATGAAGTTCAGAAGAAATGAGGAAGGGGCTTAGAACAGCTGTCACAGTTGTTTGAGGCTTCCTGAGCATTTGCAAGGCTGAAAACTGTATTGAGCTACTTGAGATTCTGATGAAGAGCAACAGCACCATGGATTGCTGGATGACATTCAAAGTCCATATCCTTAATATTCATCTTGATCAATTCAAGGAGAAAATGGGAGCATACTCAGAAAAGATAGCCCTTTTACCATGATATACTGGACTTGGAAGCACCATGACCAAAAATATGATAGGAAACTACATCTGGGGGCTGCTTCGAGGAAGTGATTTACAAATTCATCATAAATCTTAGAGAAAAAACTCAAATTTGCCAATTTTCTTTTTCTTTTTTTTTTTTGCTAATGTGCCAAGTTTGTTGAGGATTAATGGCCATTTCCAATATTTTTGAAAAATAAGCAAATAGAAAATAGCACTAAATAACTATGAACAAAAATTGTTACATAGTGTCCTTAATTTCTAATACTTTTTGTTCCTGATGCTCACATTGTAAAGGCATCACATTTAGTCCTACATATTACTACGGCCTTGCGTAGCTCAGTGGATTTTACACTGCATTTCTTATAATTAAAGTCTTGTTAATTAGCTGGTGGGTGGTTTATACAAAGCAAAACACTGCAGTGTACTGTCATTTGGACCTTATTACTGGTATCAGTAATTGTTGTAAAGGTTATATTTGTTTGTATTTAGATAATATACAGATAAATGTCATTTTATCATGAAAACAACCAATCAGTTATAGAATCATAGCCAATCTTTTAGAAGCAAAACATTAGGTAGTTCAGTCCAGAATGGTAAGGTTTAGCCGAACACATGCACAGGCTGGAAACAGGCATAAAATCCAAAACAGCTTTATTAAGATGCAGGCAGAGGTACAGAAGCACCAGGCAAGCTCTATATCCAGAAACAGGCAAAAGTCATTCAGTGGCAAACAGGAATATCAGAGGTAAGGCAAAACACAGAAAACAAGATAACAAGGCTAAGGTCAAAACTGGCAAAACAAACACAGAAATGGCTTGGCAATAGCAGACTCATAGGCAAACTAATGCTTTGCAATTTAAGCATGTATGCCAGAGTCCATAAATAGAGCACATAATCAGTCTAAACAGGAAACACCTGTGAATCACCCATCTTACTTGTGAGTGGTGCTCATGAGGCATGCTGGGAAATGGAGTCCCTTGAAATCCAGAAGTGTCCTTAGCGGTGCGAGTCCTCTGCAGGAGTGGATACATGACAGAACATCCAACCCCCAACCAAAGGTACTTCTCCCAGAGTGCCTATGCAACAACTCTGTGGGTAGCCCTGGACCTGTAGGTTTGGGTATAGCACTAGACACACTAGCACTCCCCTTTGGTTTGACTACAGGTAGGAACTCAAGCAGGAACCCAGAGGTGGGTTCAGGCCAGGGGGCAGGCATGGACTCAGGTATGGACTCAGGCATGGGCGTGATCATGAAATTGGGTGTGGACTGTGGTGTGGGCATGAAAGCAGGTGGGGAATACAGCACAGAGCACCTAATAGGCAAAAGTATAAGCACCAGGTTTGGAATAGGTATACCAGTATACATAACCCTATGTTAGCTGGAATGGGCTGCTTGACTAGAACAGGGACTGTAAATGTGACAGGCATGGTGATTGGGACAGGAACAGGCTCTCGTTTTGTGATTGGAATAGGCTCTCATTCTGTGACTGTCACTGGAATAGTAACAGGCTCTTGTTCTGTGAATGTGACTGGAACAGGAATAGGCTCTCGTTCTATGACTGTGACTTTGACTGGAACATGAACAGGCTCTCGTTCTTTGACTGGAACAGGAATGGGCTGTATGACAGAGACTAGAACCGGCTATGAGGCTGAGACGGTGATGACCCTTATGGGCTCGGGCACATATAGTGTAACAGGAGCTAGAGCAGGATCAGGCTTTGAGATTTCTACCGGAATAGGAGCAAACTCCAGTTTAGAGGCTGTGACTGGAACAGGAACAGACACTTTGTTTGCTCTCGACTGTGACCAGAATTGGAATAGGTTCTCGCCCTGTGATTGGAACAGGAAAAGGCTCTCTCTCAGTGACTATGATGGGAACAGGCTCTCTCTCTGTGACTATGATGGGAAAAAGCTGTCTTTCTGTGACTGCGATATAGCGACAGGCTCTCTCTTTGTGACTAAGACTTGAGCAAGAACCGGCTCCGGCTCCTTGACTGTGACTGGAAAGTAATCAGGAGCAACCTCTGATGTTGTGACAGTGATATGGTCATGAGCATGTTCTGATTCTGTGGCTGAACTAGCCTCCATGGTTGTAGCAAGCCCTGTAAATGTAGCATACATTAACTTTGTGGCAGGCTCTGTGGCTGTAGCAGGCTCAGTGAACGTAGCAGTCTCCTTGAATGTGACAAACATCGAAACTGTATCAGTCTCTGTGAATGCAGTGGGCTCTGTGAACTTAGCAGGTTCTGTGTATGCATCAGGCATCAAAACTGTTGTAATCTCTGTGGCTTAGGTAGGCTTAGGTAGGCTCTGTGACTGCCACAGACAGCTGTGTGACTGCTGCAGATGGCTCTGTGACTGCCGTAGATGGCTCTGTGACTTCCATAGTCTTGGCTGCTTGAACAAGCTTGGCTATCATATGCAACTCCTTCTGACCTTCTCTATAACTCTCCATCAAAACTCTCAAAGCAAACATCACATCTGTAGTGCTCTTCCTTGGCATGAAACCATATTGCTGCTTGCTGATCATCACCTCTCTTCTTATCCTAGCTTCAACAACTCTTTGCCATATCTTCATGGTATGGCTCATCAGCTTTATCCCTCTGTAGTTACTGCAGCTCTGCACATCACCCTTGTTCTTGAAAATCAGCACTTATTCACTTCTTCTCCTTTCCTCTGTCATCCTCTCACTCTCCAAGATTGTATTAAACAACCTCTTCAAAAAGTCCACTGTTCTCTCACCTAGGCATCTCCATACCACCACAGGTATGTCATCTGGACCAACCACCTTTTCATTCTTGATCCTTTTCATAACTGCCTTCACTTTCTCCCTACTAGAGGAGCTGTGTTAGTGCCCAAGGAATTGGAAACTTGCATCTGTGAGGGTGTCATCAGTGCTGAAAGTTACATACAAGTTTTGAGGTTTTGGAGCAAAGTATGCTGCCATCTAGACTGTCTTTTTCAGGGATGTCTTTATGTAGCCATAATGGTCTGCAATCCCAGCTACACCACATTGTGTTCCATTTGTGCAAAAGACTTTTCTTTTAATTGTTCTTCATTCTGCATGAAATCAATAGAGAATGCATTTTTTCCCCTCCACAATAGCAACAAACCTCTCCCAGCCAAGTGCAGACTAAATGCAGACTAGCCAATAAAATATAAATGAAAATAAATGCCTTGCATTACTGTGGTATCATATTACATGTTATATATGTTACGTAACTACTAACTATTTACCTTTTAGGGTGAACACAAAATTGACTTGAAATAAATTATGTTAAATCTCATCAGTTCACACAGAGAAAGATAATGCATTTAAGAGAAGAGGGATTTTTTTTCTATGACTATCATGAGGGCTATACTATGGCATAACATCCCCCAACAAAATAAACCTTAAAAGAACAATGTATTTCCAAATATGGTAAAGAGAGTACATACCTCCATTAAATAAACTGAGAGCACAGATATCACTTTATATCCACAACAGCAACAATGAGAAAGACAAGCCAAAGCGTGTAGGCTATCTTAGAGGGAGATAAAATGGTGAACACTAGCACACCAAGTCCAAGTGGGGTGCCCTGTTTTGTCTGTAAGAGGTGCATCTGGGTCATCTGGAGGAGGGCTAAAGTGGTACAGTAGCAGAGACGTTCAGAGGGTGTCTGCGTTACCAGATAAAAGGACTCAAGGACTCTCAAGCAGTTTAGGATCATCTCACTCCTCAGTGTTGAGGGAAATATATTCTTCAGTATCTTTTTCAGTTTGTTATCTGATGCATGATGGATTTCCTCCTAGGGAATGCATATATTGATACTGCTTTACAGAAGGGTGGAATTCTGATGGTACCAGGATGCATTGAGCACACAGGAGTTGTCACCCAGCTGATTCAAGAGAGATGGGAAGGCAATGTTCTGTGGTTTGACCTTGCTGATGCCTATGGATGAATCTCACACAAGCTAGTGGAAACCTTACTCATATATCATCATTTTCCAGACAAGATTAGGGATCTCATTCTGGATTATTACAACCACTCCAGTTTGAGAGTCACCTCTAGAACAGCAACATCCATATTTAGTTGACTGGAGAAGGCCATAATTACTGGGTGTACTGTCTCAGTGATCTTGTTCACCATAGGAATGAATATGCTCATCATGTCAGGTTTGTGGCAGCCCCCCATCAGAGTGTTCATGGATGATCTGACAGTGACCACATCATCAAGCCAGACTGACAGATGGATCCTTCAAGGCCTCAAATGCCTCATGAACTGGGCCCAGACCAACTTTAATCCAACACAGGCTTTAAGTCAGAAGAATTAATGGTTACCTGAGAAAGAGAGGTGATGCTGGGGCAGGGAGCTCAGGGGGCTAAGACGTTGGACTACTGATCGGAAGGTTGGGAGTTTAAATCCAAGCACTGCCAAGCTGCCACTGCTGGACCCTTGACCTCAAAATGCTCAGTTGTATAAATGAGATAAACATGCAAGTCACTCTGGATAAGGGCATCTACCAAATGACAATAATGTAATGTAATGCTGTACAGAGAATCTAATGATACCAAAGTCTCCTTGGCTGGCATAGACATGAGGACAATTAGGAAGTAGAGAGCTCAGGAGGCAGTTGACCAAATTGAAGTGGGGCTGTGGAACAGTGTGCTGGTGGGGGCAGTTGCATCAGAATGGGCAGGACTTCACTGCAAAAAGGCCTGAAATAAGCAAAGATGATGCATGGTTCAGGAAGACATCCATGTGGGGTGGATGAAACTCATACCTATGGTCTGGAAGATGTCGTGGTAGGAATTGTGGAAAACTGTACCATACTGGTTCAAATTCCTTATCCAGGCAGTCTACCATGCCCTCTCCAGCCCAATCAATCTTTTCTCCTGGATCCTGACAGAGGATCCATGGAACACATTCAGGGGTTCTTGCCCAAAACCGTGGGAGAGAGGTGTTATTGGTGGTGTAATGATCAGGTGGTGAGGGATATTGCAGTGGCCATCAGCACAGGGATCCTTCTTATTTTGCAACCAGTCAAGCACAGTATTGTTTTTGCCAAGGCTGGAGAGGAGCTGCTACAGTGCACATATCCAACAGGGGGGATTCAAGAAAACAGAACTGGATTGGCAGCTGAAGGTCAATTTGGGAAGACAAACACCATTGCTGTGACCACACTCAGGCCTAACACAGTTCTTGTGTCACAAATATCAAGGCAGGTCATCATGCTGGAATTGGCTATGCCCTGGGAAGCCTGGATGGGAGAGATTTTCAAGAGGAAGAGAGTCAAGAAGGGGATGAAAACCCAGTGTTACACCCTCTTGGTCAGCTACTGAGGATTAGCTAGCCAATCACTTTGCAGGGACCTCAAGCAGCTTGGGATCAAGGAACTGCACAAAGAGGGAGCCATCAGGAAGTTGGCTGTGTATCAAAAGGGGTGACCCATGGACCCTACAAGCTACCTAGACCCAAGTCAGGGACTGATCACCCCTGGCTGGGTCACCTAGGCTAGGTTATAATGTTGAAAGGCCTCAGGTAACATCACTGAAGATGTGTCTAGGTTGCTCTAAAAGGTGAGTGTTAAAGTCAAAACTAATACAGTGGTACCTCTGATCACGACCATAATTCATTCTAAAACCTGGTCATGACTAGATTTGGTCATGACCTGAACCTGATTTCCCCATTGGATTGTATGTAAATATAATTAGTCTGTTCCAGAACCTACGAACTGTATGTAAATATCGTTGTTTGTTTTTTAGTTTTTTAAGCACAAAAATAGTTACCTATACCTTGAGAAACAGAGAAAACTAACATTGCACAAGTCTGTATGAGACCTCTATTAACATTTGCTGGGAACATTTTTTACCTCAATTATACAAAAACTTACTGTAAACAACCAAGAAATCTAACTTTGCATGAGTTGATTTCTGGCATTAAGGAAGTGAGGAGGAAGATGAGCAGGAAGTAGGTTACTGTTCAGCGAATGAACGCACATCTGACTAAGACCGATTACAAGGACACGTGCGTCTTTGTTAGGTACGTAATACAAAATTGCGCAATACACAGACATAAAATGGGAAAACACTGGCACATACAAAGCAGAAGGGGAAAGTGGCCAGGGCTCTGTTTGTTTGGCACCCGATTGTGTGGTCGTGACCAGATGCAAAATTTTGGCAAAGTTTTTGGTTGGGAACCAATTTGTTTGTTTTCAGAAGCATTCATGACCAGAGGTTCTACGGTACTTGGTTTACATAAGTTTACTTTGAAATGGCAGAAAAAGTGAAGGATTTGGTGTAAAATGAAAACATCAATCATATACCAGAAAAAAAAAATTAAAAAAATATTTTTACTTATTTATGTAAATTTGGGAAAATTAAAAAAATAGACATGTGACAGAAAAACTGTGCGTTTGCGTCTGTGTTTGCATGTGTAACATTACATTTGAGCTGAAAAGCCAAAATAAAGTCATTCTCCAAAAGAATTCACCTTCAGGGTCTCCGACTCATCACTTGCCATACCAGGGGTTATCATAAGAGTCTTCCCTGTTCTGGCACCCAGGTGGTGGAATTAAACCTCTGAGTCACTGACTGTCTTCAGATGAAGACTAAAGACTTATCTCTTCACCAAATACTTAAATGAGGTCTTTGTTTATGTGTCTTATTTATCTTATTTCCAAAGAAAGATTGTACAACATACATCCTTAATAGAAAAAAAAGAATTCCTGGGGAAATAATACCTCCAAATTTACTAGACACGTTCTGGGCAATACTAATAAGCACTCCATGTCTTATCTATCTATCTATCTATCTATCTATCTATCTATCTATCTATCTATCTATCTATCTATCTATCTATCTATC
>JAQLOM010182316.1:0-19715 GCA_030068315.1 Chrysichthys thysi | reverse complement strand
TGGGTTTCCTCTGGGTACTCCGGTTTCCTCCCACAGTCCAAAGACATGCACAGAGGGGATTAGGCTAATTGGTGACTTGGTGTGAATGTGAGTGGTCGTCTGTCTCTGTGTGTCACCCTGCGGTGGATTGGCGACCCGCCCAGGGTGTGTCCCGCCTCTCGCCTGATGTCAGCTGGGATGGGCGCCAGCTTCCCCCCACGCCCCACGACGCTGAACAGGATTAAGCGGCAGAAGACGTATAAAGAATAAATACAATAAGCTTGTTTCCTTTCTGAAATCTGATCCAAGAATAGCCTGCTATGGAAATCAGTGATGAGGTCTTTCAGAAGAAGGCTGGAGGGATCCATACAGAATATTCTTCACTGTTCTATCACTCGCCTAATAGGCAGAAAATTAGGTGCATCTTAGACATCTAGAATATACACTGGAGTGGAGCTCAGCATGAGGCACAATAATCTTTCTTCACTCCTCAGATTTGAGTAAATCTATGGCATACATTCTTGACAGCAATCAATATGGATGTAACTTTGCCTACCTGAAATATACACTGGAGAAGTGTTTCCACAAAAGTAAATATGACCATTGACATTAAAGGTATGTCCATAACAAATGTTTATGTCTGTAGCCTAGCAGCATCCAAATATATACAATGCCATGAAAAAGTATTTGCCCTCTTCAAGAGTTCCTCCATTTTCATTTATTAACAACCCTTAACTGTTTCTGTTCTGCAAACAAATTCAGTATAAGACAAAAGAGAACCGAAATAAACACAATACACTGTTGTCATGATCTTGTGTTATATTGAAAAACAAAATCTCCCCAAAATCTATATCACCTGTGTGGGAAAAGTAATTGCCATTAAACTTAACACTTGCTTGGGCCACCTTTTCCAGCAAAAACAGCAATCAAATGCCCCCATAACAGGAGATCAGTCTTCTGCATCATTACAAAGAAATTTTGGCCCATTCTTTTCTGCAAAATTATAGTCATGTAGTGCATGTTTGGCTGTGGCCACAATGTTCTTATTGTGGAAAGCTGCATTATCCCAGGACTTGCAAAAAGTTTCACTTTAACTCTGAGTCCATTCAACGTTGTCTCAAAGGTTTTGGGGATAATCAATGTGTTTTTTGACAAATATTAGACAAGCCTTTATGTTCCTCTTGCTTAGCAGTGGTTTTAGCCTTGCCACTCTCCCATGCACAGCATTTTTGCCCAATGTCGGAATCACGAACACTGATATTAACTGAGCTTAGTTAGTCCTGAAGTTCCTTAGATTTTCTTCCAGGGTCTTCTGTGACATTTCTGATGAATTTTCTATGCACCCTTGGAGTTTTCTCCATTTAGACATGGTGGTTCTCCCAGTGGTTCTCTGGAATCTCAGAGAGAAATTTTAAGCATTTCTTGACTGATATATTTAACTTTTTTTTTCTTACAGCCTCTGGAATTTCCCTTGATCGAGGCACAATGTGCCGTTTGTTGAGGATTTTAGTGAACTTCACACTGATGGAAAAGTTGTATTTAAGTCATGTCTCGATTCAGAGAGGATGGCAGCAATCAATCTTGGGTGTGGCTAGTCTTACTGAAACCTTTTATCAATTCAATTTGGTTCACTGAATGACTAAGGGCTGATGACTTCTTCACACAGGTGATATAGGTTTTGGGAAGAATTTGGTCTTTGATAAATCATACAATTGTGTATTGTGTTCAGGTTGTCTTTTGTCTTATATTAAATTTGTTTGTTGATCAGACACGATTAAATATCATTAATAAACAAAAAAGAACTCGGGAAGGGGGCAAATACATTTTCACAGTACAAAACATCACTAAAAAGTATCTACCATTTTATGACAGTTCTTTCAGCAGCAGTAGCACAGGGATAAAAAGCAAAATTAGGCGAGCTTAGATTTGTTGGATCACCATCAGCTACCTACTACTTTACTTGTCACACAAGTGCATACAAAGTTTCAACAATAATCAGGGTCTAATGTATGTCATTTATGATGGGTCTAAAAAAATATAGATTTCTCCATGTCCTTTAGGTGTTACTCAAAGCTTTGGGGAATGCCCTGTGTTTCAAAAGAGGTGCTATGGCATAAAATGTGATATTTATTATGTTTCATGCCTCATTTCACGTGACTCTGCCCGGGGATGGCGTGACACACATAAGTGAACTAAGTGCCTGCTTAGGGCTCCCTGTGGCCGCAAGAGGGCTCCCAAGAGAGCATGAAATGTCCTACATGAGAGCTTGAATTCTTTTCTATGCTTTTACTTATTTATTCATTCATTTTTAAAATTTTAGATATTATGTCAATGGTAAATCATATAAAAATGCTAACAAGCTGAGTAGCTAATACTACTGGTTTAATCAATTCCTGATGCCTTAGAGCTGGTGTCATGTTCATGTGCACTCTAGTATACATTAACTGCATTCTGATGCAATCACAATCAGTCAGACTAACTTTCGTTTACAGTCCTCTTCTCTTTGTCAATGGAAAAAAAAGTAATGTTGCAAAAAAATGCAGTATTTTATGATAAACATTCAGCTATTCTCAGTGTGCTCGGCTAACATTAGCTATCTACTGTAGCTATCGCTTTAATCTAGCATTAGCTAAACAAAATATAACAGAAGCTAGATTCCCACATTAAAATCAAAAGCTAGCTAGCTAAAAATAATTAGTGCCAACAACCAAGTTGGCTGGCAGACCTCTTAAAGTTATGTCATGCAAAACTTTGCCTCCAGAAAATTCAGGAAACTCAGATTCTAAGGAGAACATGGCATATTGAGGTAGTTTGTAAGAGGAAGAAATAAGAGTAAATGTCTTTTAAAAAAAAAAAATCTAAACCTTTTGCACATCTGTATATAATTTTCAAAAATAATCATTCAGCTTTATTTTTTATTCTTAAACCACTATTATCTTGTTACAGTTTCGCCTGTTCATTATACGTCATTTTTCAAGGTTTTTATTTATTAACAGCATCCATTTTTCACATTTGCTTTTTTTTTTTTTTAATAAGGAAGAAACTTTCCTGAGGGAGTGTCATGATCGGGAGTGTGAGGCGGATGCAAATGCAGATTATCTTATTAAAATAAACACAACTTTAGCCAGGGAAATGAAAGTGATAAACATGAACTCGCACGTGAAGAAAGGGACCGTGCCATGGCATAAACGTGTTTATAAAAAGTTGCATAAAACAATGGCCTTTAAAAAAGCACTATTGACAATACAAACTCGAACTAGGTGTGCATAATCAGGGATGTGTGACCATAGTTCACAATCCAAGACATGGAAGCGTGGCTTGGACTCACAGCTAGGCACTGCGCAGCTTAGCACTGCTTAGCTCGGCACCGACCGAACTGATCACTTTCTCCCCATGCCCCCTTAAGGTGTGGCTCCCAACATGCCTACCCTATTTCGGGGGGTTCTGGGCTGCTGGTCAGCTGGTCCAACTGTGGCAAATTTGAGGTTTAAACACTGACTGTGGTGAGGCCAGAAGGAGAGGCAAAATCACCAAAGGGGCAAGGCAGGCAGGTGACAACATCCTCTTTGATATTCATGGCCAAGATAGGTTGAAATCCCGGCTCAGGTACCACTGGTGAGGGTGCTGTCCAGCCATGGTGCCAAAGCTAGTTACGTTGATCTCGAGCATGGGCATGGTGCTGGGAGCCATCGCGTCAACCCCTGGCATGGTCATAGCACTGAAAGGCATCTCCTTGGCCCTTACAATGGGCACGGTGCCTGGAACTGTCTCATCAATCCTGGTATGGGCATGGAGCTGGGAGCCATCTCATTGGCCCCCTTAGGTGTAACCTCCACAAGCTTATCCTACTCCTCTATTCTTCTCTTGGTAGCAGTTGGAAGCATTGAGTCACCAGTGGTTGGCCAAAATTCTTTAGGGGAGCCAAGCCAAGAGCTGATCCCAGTGGGCTTCAAGCCAGGCAAGCTCTGCCAGATCCATCTGCTCTGGTCCTGCAGACAATAGAAAAAGGACTGCTGCATCCATTAGAGCTAGTCGAGCAATCTTTCATAATTGTGCGCATGAAGCAGATGCAAATGAAGACTATTTTGTTAAATGCAAACTTTAGTAAGGGTAATGAAAACAATAAACATGTGTCAGGACATGACTTAGAACATGAACAACAGGCCTACTACATGGCATAAACACAACAGTGGTGCACAAAACTAAGGCTTGTAACAAATAACTAACTACATAACAAACTCAATGCAGGTGTGCAGAATCAGTCATGTGACCAAGTGTGCAAACACTCCTGGGGAATGTAGTCCCGAATGCCACAACCCGATGTGTGGCTTGGACTTGCAGCTTTGCACCTTTTTACTTTTAATTTATTTAATTTAAATTGTAATTGATTGTTTTGCACTTCTGTGCATTGTATTTTTTTTTAAACCAAAAGTAATTAGTGTTTAACTTGTTCACAATAAATGGATCATATGTAGGTCTATTTTGTTACTTTTCAGTACACCATGTTCAGTATGGCACTTAGTACTCTATCACTTTGGATAGTAAAGTGCAGATTAACGCATGATCACTCTTGAGTTTTCTACCTTTTAAGATTATAAATAATACAAGGGTAGTAACATGCCAGACAGACATTGGTATGATTTAAGCAGCACCGCTACAATTAATAAAATTTATAATGGGTGTGTTAGATCTACAGTGTTTCAATAATTAAACATTGATAAAAATAAAATAAAAAATCAGTAGTTTTGGTGGTACCAAGGTGGTGTGGGGCCCCAAATCAAATTTTGCTTGCCATGGAGCCTTGGGCCAGCCCTGACCATGCCTAATAACAGACACAGATATGGTGTATTTTTTCGTTTTTGTATTTTTCAAAAGCCTTGCTGTTTTACATGTGGCTTCTGTTATGTGAAACTTTGCCACAGAAAATAATACAACAGAGCAAATAAGAGCAGAAATGAAAAGATTGATCACAAAGATGATAGTCATAAAAGGTCAGTGTTCGCTTGTTTTACTGTTTGTAACGTTGGTGTCTTTTTAAGCAGAAGTTGAAGACAAAGAAGGCTTTGTTGGATACTTTATGAATCCCTGAGGGGAAATTAGGCTCTGAATTTAATCCATCTGAAGCAGTGAACACACATGCACTGTAGCGCCTGAGATCATTTGGGGGTTATAGGCACTTCAGCCTTGGATTTAGAGAAAGCAGAATGCACTGTTCATGTACTCCCTCCCACCCACACAATTTTTTCCTGTTTGTCAAGCATACTGTATTTTAAAGATCACGATGAAATGATAAAACATCTGACTCTGAATATATAACTTTTAAACATTACAAAAGGCTTTATGAAAAATCCTTTAGGAAAAAAAACGTATTATAAGGGACTTTTTAAATATGCTTAAATATACGTTGTTTTCTCAAAACAAAACAAAACAAAAATAAACCTATGAATGTAGAGCATTTGAAAATGACCAAAATGACACACTGTTACCTAAATGACCCACTGCATTTTAAACACAAACAAACTAATCAAACTGGAGTTAGGGGAAATTTATGCCTCATTTACTGTCACACTCGGTTTGACTTGTTTTTGGCATTTTCAGCTTGAGTTTCATCATTTATTTTGTATTCAGTCCAATAATAACAGATGAATAAAATAGATAGGATATAGTTATTGGCATGAAGTTTAACCGGAGCAAATATGTTTAGCTGACACTTTAACGTACTGTAGTAAAATAACAGCTCCTTCATAACGTAAGCACATCTAGGGGAAAAGTAATACGAACGACAGTATTTTTAAGGAATTAAAAACTAACTTTTAAAGCATACAGTTTTGTCACATACTTGTATTGCTAGTCACTATTATTCTACTTATGAAAGTGGGAGCCACAATATTGCAATTACAGATATGACTGATATACAGATATCACTTCATCGGCACTTTATTATATGTTGGGCTCTTTCAAAATTTGGGGGGAAATGTATAAAGCATTTATCATAGAGACTCCACACTTGTACACACTTTCCAATGTATTCCTCCTTTGTATTATTGGGCACTGTATTGTAATAAGACTGGGCCTGATCAGCCTGATGGTGGCTCTGTAGTACAGAATTCTTTGGTCTATTCTTTTGGGGTCTTTATTCCACCAAGTTTTTGGGTTCTTCCAAACAAAACACCCTCAAGAACCATTTACAGTAGTGCCACCCACGTAGATTTAAAAAAAAAAACATTTTGGCATAATGTGGTAAACATACTATTATGAACTAGTCTTAGGGTTTTTGACCTGTCTTCACAAATTTGGTGTCAAACTGCTCAGAAGAGTTTGAAACTCAATAATTATTAAAAACATGTTGACATTTCTAAACACCATGGCCGCCACCTGTCAATTCATTTAAATGAGGCGGAGGTTAATTTACTCATTTACTCAATTTACACCTTTAACTCATGTATACTTGTCTCTATTTGAATAAGATTAAAAATTACATAAAGGACAAGATTCTGAGATCAGCTGCAAAGTTTGACACATGGCCATGAATAGGGGATGGACCTACAGTCAGTTAACTGTTTCTCAGGAACTGCAACTTGCACAGAGCTGAAATTTGGTAGTTGCACCTATGTTGGAATTTATATGAGGATTTTTAAAGTTGACCTAATCACATGAAAACACACATGCCAGTCAAGCCAAGAGGAGTGGAGCTCGTTCACTCAAATGTCTGTACTTCATGAACCAATGTAACTGCACAAAATCTAAAATGTATCTATGGGTAAATATTGTGATCAGAGGTGTTATGCAATGTTTGTTGTATACTCATAAAAAAGGCCATTGTTAAGTTAAATATAGATATTTCTCAGGAAAATAGAGTCCAATCAAGCCCAAATTTGGAGTGCTGCATCACTTTGATCAACTGTAAATTAATTTTTAATCAGTACTGAAGTACTTCAAAAAAAAAAAACATGGCTGCCTTCAGCTAGTAAGATTTCAACAGCCATTTCACACAACTAGCATTGCGCTATCATTACACATCTTAATAAGTATTTATTCTATTGTGTTCATTGGCCACTGGGGAAGATATAACCTCAAACTGCTTGGACCCTGCAGATTGCTGCATGCAGCTATATGTATTCCCCAATGATAACAACAATAATTATCATAATAGCTCCATCATTTCTTAAATGGAAATTGTTTGGGAATTTTGCTTGAGTCTGAGTGTGTGTAGTCTAGAAACATTTGGGATTCCTCAGTTGGAAAAGTAATCAATTAATCTAGCACAGTTAAAAATTACAAAAAAAAATAAAGAAACAAACTAACTCTTGGCTTTCTTTTAATGAAAGTTTCTATGTGCTGTTTTTTTTTTTTTTTTTTTTTTTTTTTTTTTTTAAAATTTGACTTGCTCCAAAAATCCATGGTAACTATCTTTAACTGCCCTGATGTTTTGGAAAATGTAAGTCACTATTAAGAAAAGGCCAATAAACCTCAGCTCCATGAGCCAGAAGAGGGCTTTCATCATGTAATTGTTAACACAAGGAAGCAAGAGCATGACCTCTTTTCTTCCTGTAATTGATAGGATTGTTGGTATAACTGTGTTCATTTTAATACTGTAACCATAGTAGGTCATGTTTTGGATTGATTCCCTACTTATAAAACATGTGGTGAATCTTTAAATTGAAAGATTGATGACTGCTTTCCTATGCCCCAGTGTTGGAGGGTGCTTGGGTCCAAACATACACACACAAACAGGCACGCAGGCACTCACAGTACACTTGCATGGTGAAGCCCAGAATTTAAAAGATGAGATAAATTTAAAGAAATGTAATTTTATATTTGGATTATGTAAAGCTGCTTTGTGATATGTCCATTGCAATACAAATAAAATTGCACTGAATTTAAAGGAAAATGTCCCTTTTTTCAGCCACAATACTGGAAATTGTAAGTCAGCACTCATGACTAGCTCTAGAGTATGTACAACCTGTGAAATAATGCACAACAATGCATCTAATACAGCCGATTACAGTACCTACATGCAAAACGGTAACCAAACTTAACTAATGGAGAAAATAATACAGCAAAGTCCATTTAATTTTTTTTTTAAGTTTTATTTTCCACTTGGAAATTATATAAAAACAATACGCTGAATTTTATTTGAAACAAATGAGTGAAGTTTTGTGCATGAAAAGAAGCAAAGCGGAAAAGGTGGAGATTTCTTTGCAATCACATAAACATAAAATCAATGTTAGTAGAAATATAGAATATGACATCTGCCTTCAGTGGCAAGTCACTGTAGTGTAGTCAATAAATGAATGAGAAATGGTGTTCTGTAAGAAATCCCACCCATGACATAATATTTTGCTGGTGTTCACAATTATGTAAGCACAAGGCTCAGATTAGTCATTTAAAGTGCAGTTACTAGCAAGCAACTGGGTCTTATTAAAGATCTCATATGCCTTTGGGTCCACTGTAACTGCATTTGCAATTTTCTACAAAGAACAAAAATGCATTGTACCTCCAGCATCTCGTCAT
This sequence comes from Chrysichthys thysi, assembly GCA_030068315.1. Classification (NCBI taxonomy): domain Eukaryota; kingdom Metazoa; phylum Chordata; class Actinopteri; order Siluriformes; family Claroteidae; genus Chrysichthys; species Chrysichthys thysi. Next base: position 11,222 of record JAQLOM010182316.1, on the reverse strand, counting down.
ATTTTTTAGATTTGAAATTGTACTATCACAAGAAAGGTCAAATTTGTTGCAAGTGAAGAAAATATGCAAACAAAACTATTGCTTACCTTTCATGCAAAGCATATTATCAATTACCTGATTTAAATATAAAAGCTTGGAAGAATGTGTTTGTTGCGTACTACAAAATGTGGACGTTATGTTCTTTTTCGCAGGGGGAAATGGAAAAAAAATTAAAAGGAGGAAGAGAGATATCTGTTATGATTAGAGACCCAGCTTGCTAACACTCTGGGCCAAATACATTCATTTTGCATTTCGTGACATATGATTCAAAGTGTTACACTTATTTTAAGGATATATATTTGTATAAAATGTTTAAAAGTGATAACAAAAGATAAAAAGTAGTGGCCAGTGCTCTGACGAGACATGTCAGATGTGTCAAAATTTCATTTTTTTATTAATTAATTAATGAATTAATTAATTTATTTATTGTGCGGGGTGGGGGGTGGAGGGTTCATATTATCTATCTATTTATTTATTCATTTATTTAAAATTATTACAGTTGAAAAAAAAAACAAATGTGGACCATGGCATAAATGAACTGTGCAAGATGAAAAAAAAAAACCTGGAAAAAAAATGTTTATGACGAACAATTGTTGTACCATTTGCAATGTGTATTTGGAATTTATAGTACAAAAAAATTGCCGTGTAGGTTTAATATTTTGCCGTTTCATTGCTTGCTCATGATAACTAAATCTGCATGCTTTATGATTTAGTTCTTTCTTGTGTGTTACAGCTCTTTGGATGGTATGTGAGCTTAGGTAAGGTGTAGAACATTACAGGTGATCTCTATAGCAGAAGGCACCATAGAGCTTGTGCTTCTTTTCAGGAAATCCAAAGGAACGGACGGCTGCTTCTGTGGGGCTGCATTTCATCCTTGGTCTGGAGATGGGGTATCTTACGCTACCATCAGCCAGCCAGCCTGCATCACAACGATCGTAGCCCTGTAGCTTCCAGGCAGCAAAAATGTGCCCTACCTTCGCCAGCTCAGCTCCATCATCCATACAGGCCCGCACGGCCTCTAGGAAGGTCAGTTTCTGATCCACGAAGAACACACTTCCTGAGAACCAGAAAAGTTATTAATATAGAATACATATAGATTAGTAATACTGATTCTTTCTTAATCCAATAAAAAAATTGCAATGACAACTCATTGTAAACATATGACAGTATGATATTGACATAGAAAGCAAATAGAAATCATCAGTAAACAAGACACATACTATAACAATGCTTAATATTAAGGTTCCCATAACTAACATTCTTTTCTTCATTAGTTAATGTTACCAGATATATGCATCATCCATCACTCCATTATCCATACCATTTATTTGTCAGGGTCACAGGGAAGCTGGAGCCAATCCAATGGAGTAGACTCTGGGCAGGTTGCTAAGCTAAGACAGAGATGAGCAACCATTCACACTCACATTCAAACCTGTGGCCAATTTAAAGCAGCCAGTTGACCTAATCTGCTTGGTCTTTGGACTGTAGGGGGAACCAGGTGCACCTGGAGAAAATCCATGCAGGCACTGGGAGAACATGCAAACTTGACACAGAAAGGCCCCAGACATACCGTTTCATGGCCATATGACATTTTTTTTTCAAAATTTTGAAAAACAATTGTTAAAATTGCTGATTGCTAAACCCACCCTTTGCTATAACCAGGAAAATAAAATGTAAAATTTAGCAGAAAGAGGCTAGCCAAAGGCTGTACGCACCATTGTATCCAGAGGTGAAGCAGAAAACATCAAAGTAACTGCTGGTTTTGTTACGCCGGCCGTAATTCCTGAGTCCAGCAGCAAGACTTCCCCCACATGGCTGTCTGGGATTGGTGATGGGGTACCGTACGGTTCCATCACTCAGCCAGCCAGCATTGCACCAATCCAGCCCACCTCTCCAGGCCTGGTAGAGCTGCTCAAATGATGCCACCACGGCACCCTGCTCCAAGCAGGCTACCTCAGCATCGTGGAAGTTCAGGTTGTAACGGCCCAAGTGTGTGGAGTATGGGAATACAACCCCTGTGAAAGAGAGCGATGCTTCTTCTAAAGAAAGGTTCGACTGAATTTTTTAAATCAGACGTATTTGGAAACAAATGTCTAAAACGTGACATAGTCCAGTTATATTATGCAAGTCAAACTGCTTTGACTGAATGTTTAATTAAAAAAAAAAAGGTTTTAACCTGCCATTTTTTCCCATTAATTCACCATGTGTGGTATTCATGAGTTTAGTGAATATGCTAGATTTTATGTAAGCAACAACTATACCAGCACTGACTGAAGACACTGGCAAAGTGATAGACAGCTATTTCTTCTCTCCTTTAAGTCTTTGGCCAAAATTACTGGAGGTTTGATGCAGAAATAATTACTTGCTGCTCTGAAAGCCTTTTATTGTTGTCATCTCTATTTCAATGCTATCTACATCCATTTGTGGCAGCCTGTTTCCATTATAGCTTGGGCTCTTATTTGAAGACATCCTGTTCACTACCCTGATGCCGTGTATCAGTTCAGCCTTTGCCAAAGACAAGAACTAATTTTCATTCTGTACGTATAGTATATAAAAAAATATATGCATATGTAACAACTTTTATAAAAAAAAAATAAAAAAAAAAACAAAAACAAAACAAAAAGTAAATGTATTAGTCTTTAAGTTACACATAATCATAAAAAAACTGGGAAAAATAATTACCACGCATTCGAAGCTCCACGTTCACAATGATGTCATCCATGCCATGGAAGATCTCACACTTGTATGTGCCAAAGTCATCCAGGGTAACTTTTTTAATAATCAGGGTGGCATCATTTTTATCAGTCTCCTGCAGATAAACACGGTTTTGGAACTCCCCATATGCGATCTTGTGAAAACCCATAGAAACCAGCACATCAGTTTCTTGGTTAACGTCGTTAAGTTTGGTCCACTTGATCCTGTTTCCAAAATGACTCAAAGTAGCAACAGTAGGGGTCACGTGGCAGGGCAAGCTAACATCTTCACCTGGACTGGCAAAGACCTCAAGGTGACTCTCTGAAAAGACACAAATAAAGATGTCCTCCATGTTTATCCAGAATATCTACATATAACTTGATCATTTTCAAGCTCATATTTTCCAACTGAAAATCCACCTCCTTCTATTTAAGGAAATGATTAAACTTGACTGTAGCAAAAAACTGATTGAGGTGATAGCTGTGGTCTGTGTGTGTGTGTGTGTGTGTGTGTGTGTGTGTGTGTGTGTGTGTGTGTGTGTGTTTGCTGTTTATCACTAAATATCATTAAATAACTAAATATCAATATCACTTTAGACTCTTGGCACATTTTGCCTGATTTTGCCATCTGTCTAGCAGTTTCTCAATCCCTTTGAACTTTCAGTCTTGAGAAATTATTACTCACGGCCTTCCTATAAAAAAAATAAAATCGTAATTTGTGAAACATTCCAGTCAAATAATTCCCATATGTGTTGCACTGGATATCGAAATCAGTGTTAGTTTTTGTCTTCCTACATGGACCATCTTCTTTTAGAGGTCTCCACTTTTTTCTTCGTAACATTATTCTACATCCTTAACCATTCCTCAAACTTGCTGTACGCATCAAGCACTTAGCAAATGAGTAATAGTACTTCTGCTTCGGGTAAACCAATGAGGCAGTGACTGTATTTTGTCCAAAGCCTAATAAACTGGAACATAGAGGACATTGAGCTGAAGCTGAGGGTATAAAATAAGGAGGGGACTGACATAAATGTCATCAAATGGCTGGGCATGCTCTCTATTGAGCACTGCAGCAAATTTTCAACCCATATATTCTGGTTGTGTTCCACATACATAGACTTGGCACAGCTTCCAATTGTCTGGAGGAATGTCCATGTTGAAAAGCCCTAGACATCTAGACAAGTCACTAGTTGTATTTGACTATAAACTATGAAGCAGGGGTAATTTAATGGGAGTGGCTTACACCAGGCATTTCTTATTAAAAGCAACCTAGAAGATCAAAACGCTGGCTAATGAGGCGTAGGAACTCGATTTAGAAGAAACGTCTTGGGGTTTTTTTTGTTTTTGTTTTTTAAGTATTGCGTTTTAGTAAATAAATATGTTCCCCATGTAAACTGATATGCTTTCTACAGTACCTGTTACTGTTTAGTCTTAGTTATTGTGCTTTGCATTTCCGTGCTGGCCGGTTGCCTATTTCTGACTCATATATAAACTCTGCCCAGTCCTTGAGTGCAGATGAGAAACTGTAAGAATCCAGACATTCAATGTGTGTGTCTCGCCATGGACATCTACTACAGCTACAAAAGAACACTCAGTGGCTGCAAGGGATGGTAATTAACTGTTTGGCACTCTGTGTGTGTGGGTGTGTGGGTGTGTATCGGGAAGGGGGGCATTCCCCCTAGTGTATGGTTCTTGTGTAGCCCAGAGTAGTTTATTTATACAAGGATGTTTTATTAGCTTAGGTTTCGATGAGTAATTATCAAGCGACATTAAATTAAATTAAAACCAAATTATGATTAATAGCGATAAGATCCAGGGCAGCCAAGGCAACTGAAGACAAACATTTACAACCGAAGACAATCACTGTTCACAATGTTATATAACTGAGTGCAGAACCAGCTGTTTCTCTGAGTTGGGGAAGAGGAAGTGCTATAAATTTATGTTAACACAGTGATGCGGCGTGGCAAGTGTTCTGCATCTGTCTGCAGAATTTTTGCATCTGTTGTAGTGGCAGACTCTTGGGCTTTGGATTTAACCAGGACACTCCTAGGAAGCCCCCTAAATTCTTCATCTTTTGACTACAGTTCTTGTGGATCCAGGGGGACTAATAGGATAAGATGTGCAGCTGTGGATGCATGTGTGTATGTTTTAAAATGGCACTAACTCAAAGTTTCAGGCACTATATTGCACACTTTTGGAGAGTAATCAGCACTCAACACAGGCTTCATAACCTTTATATATAACCTCCCATCTGTTCAGGCATACTGTATCACATTACCAGTGGATTCACAATGTGCATTCAGAAATAAATACACAACCTCAGAAATATTTTCATTCTCAGTTGTAACCTAGATGGTCTAACCTACCTATAAAATCGTAACCCATGGGAAGAGCCATAAACCCCTTTCATCTACACTTATTCTTCAGCTTATTTAGTAACTATTATGAATTATGTATTAAATACAAGGACACTATTAGGAAAATGATGGAGTTACAAAAGTGAGGACCGAAAATCTATCAACGCCACCATATTCTGTGAGCAAACAGGGTTAGATATTCATAATGAATAGTTTGTACCTCTCATATATAGAAACCGGAAAAGCTCTCGGTTTTTCTCTCTTCCTCTCATAGACACATTTACACATATTCCTACTGATCCATAGCAGTTTAATGACTGCATTATGCCTTTCCTCCCATATAAATCAGGCATGTCTTAGGCTGTCTGTTAAGGCAAAAAGGCACATAATAGCTCAACCCCCTCCTTCCTCTCCTCTCACTACCTCTTTCTTCTTTGCTTGCCAGGCCACAGTCCAGACCGAATCTGAGCCCATTCAGTCTGCTTACTTAACACACCATTACCTCAGAAGGAAAGGGAGAGGCATTTGGACAGAATTCAACAAGGGGCTCAAAATGCTTTAGCTGTTCATCTTGCTCTTCCAGCCTTTGAAACCCCCACACAGCAGGTCTGCAAAGGGGCGTGAGTGAAAACACAGCATATGTGCGTGCTCCCATATAGAACGTATAGAATGGCTATATAGCACACATATAACTCTAATGTAAGGAGTTGCATATCTTAATGCTGAGTGAGCTCAAGTGTATGCAGAAGGAAAAATGTACAGGAGAATTTCTAATAATGCATTGTTTCCACAAATGACAGTCAAATATTATAAGATAGTTTAAATAACTACTCCTGCTAATGTAACCACTTACCATGATACACTGTAAATTGTACTTAATATAGACACTAAAAGACACGTAAAAATAAGCTGACTACTAATTTTGCATTTGGCACCAGTTTTTTTACTATTACAAAATTATACTGTGGTACATTTCACAACTTAAAATGATAAAGTAATATGCTTTGACTTTATTGGGGTTATAACAGTAATCAGAATATTGTCCTGCATAACCTTATTATAATTAATATATTTTTGGGTGGGTTTTTTTTTGGCTCACCACCTCCTGCCCCCTTCCTAGGACCTTGTATCTTTGTTAGTATTATTAGAATTATTATTAGAAGCATCAGACCAAGAGAGAGTACAAAATCAATACAAATATAAATACAAACAGAAAAAAAACCATTTATACTGTCTCAGTTTACATCCTTTCATTCATTTATTCATTCATGGGACGGCTCATGAATGGCTAATCTTAATAGTTCCCTATATTCTTACTTAGGTCAGTGTATAGTGTTACACAGGGCTACTTGGTGTCACAAGCAATTTTACATGGCTCAGTTTTATTGCGTCAGATTTTATTACACACACACACACACACACACACACACACACACACACGTGCGCGTGCACACAATGATACAAATGCACACTCATTCATTCTCAGAAAAACGCAGATATGTCATACCTGTTATGTACGCGTTGCTGGCAAGACTCAGACAGACTAACACCAAGAAAATTATGTTTATCATCTTCTTTCTTTTTCCTTTGTCTTTGAGCCTGTACACTAGAAAAGCAAAAAAAGGTGGATGCTCGTTCACACTAAGATAGACTACCCCTGTTTAATGCACATAAAATTGTTCGGCTATCTTCGTTGGCGAGAGGAGGTGTAGACAGGAGATAGTTTTAGTGCCACTGAAAAGTTTGGGGTTCTCAGTTGTTTCAACAAGAGCCTTTTATTTAATTTGGGTGGGAGTGTGGGGGTGTGGGCTGTCTAAGATCACTCCGCCTCCCCTTCGAGAAACCAAGGCACCCATCATCCTTTACTTTAGTACTGACTGCTTCTGCACCCTAATTTACACATGATTTCTGTTTTTTTCGGTTTACTGCATGGTTTCCGTTGTATGTAACAGTGCATTATATGAATAGCATACTAATCAACCCTTAAACATAGGAGTTAATTTATGTTTTAAATATGGCACGTCACAATTAACCACCATAGACTGGAAATCTCAAAAAAAAACTAGTAGATGTTTGCAGCCAATAACATCATTAACATCAATAACTAGCAGGCTCTTTCTCAGTGCCCTTCCCTGTAATGAACCACCTTATCCAACATATCCCCCAGTGTACAAAGTAAAGGAATCTCATGGAGAAGTGCGCTCCCTTAACCGACCTAAATCCTAATATAGGAAGAATCCATTATTCTGTTAAGACAGAGCAGGCACTTCATGCTTTTTTCCAGCCATCTACACAGACAGTGACAAGACAGGAAAACAGAGCTGGATGCCTGTACACCATGGATGCTCTAATAAGCTCTCTGTTCTGTTAACACAGCTGTCAAATGTCAGTTACTGAGAGAAAAACCCAAACTTTGACAGAACCTCTATAAGTAGAGAGCTCCAGGGTATATAGAGGAAGGCCAACAAAGTTCTTGCCATCTACTATAAAAGTAAGAACACCAACACCCAAGCCCATAATCGCTACCTTAGTAGTACAGACTGACTCATTGCATGGAAAATGTTTGAAAGTGGAATGGAAATCACATTTCAGGTAGTATGACTCCCTTCACTGCTGTTAATCAGTGCAAAAACAGTGTACAACTACTGTTAATCATCAAGCGACATGCAGAATGTATTACATTAGGGGCTGTCTAATGTTTCTTCAACACTAGAGGCAAATGTGCTGCAACCATCACTGGCAGATTGTAGTAATTCCCCATAATGTTTGTTCATGAGTTGTAAAGTGCAAGGGAATTAATTTCCCCCCCCCCCCCCTCCAGTCATAAGTGGAACAAAAAATAGTCTATGCTATTAGCTTGCATGTCTTTTCCCACTTGCTCAAATCCCCAAGCAGCACTTGAGTGACATGAAGGCAAGATAGCAAGCATGCTGCCTACGAGACAACACAGCTCTTGTTAGCGCCATAGATTAAAAAAAAAAAAAGCACAATGAACAAAAAAAATCCTCTTATCAATAGGCATGAAATGGAAACAACTTGGTTGACTAGATAAAGTACAATGTGTCTGTAAAGCCTATGGCCCTCATCTGTTAAAAAAAAAAAAAAAGTTAGCAGCCTTGCTTGGAGTCTCATTTTTTGTCGTAAACCCAAACATTTGTACAAGCCAAATTAGGGATAATGCAGTGTTTGCATATCCATAGTACGTGACTACAAGCCACAATACAAAAGCATTTATTCAACATACATTTATAAGTTGCTTGCTGAACTTAAGCCTACAATCATTATAGCCATATAAAACTATAAACCCATCTATCATTCTGTATTTAGTCATTAACTTTTGAAAAATGAGAAGATAAAATACAGTCAACTCCCGCCTGTCGCAGGGGTTACATTCTAGCACCCCCTCGCGATAGGTCAAATCCGCGAAGTAACTACCTTATATTTATTTTACTATTTATATATATTTTAAGGCTTTCTAAACCCTTCCCACTCTCTTATTAACCTTTCCCACACTCTTATAAACACTTCCTCTGCTCTTAAACACTTTCTAGACTCTTAAACCTTCGTCATTTTAACAACATATAAAATTCTATACAGGTACTATATGCCGTGAGATGACTTCCTGTTTATAGCCGTCCTAGCCAATCCTAGCACTCCCTCGCGGTCACCTGACGGGTCTGCCTGACAAGCAGAAGTGGCGTACACTGCATTTTCTTTGTGTATTCATCCGCTGATGAAATACATACTGTTTTTTATAGCGATTTAATATCCTTTTATGTTTGAATGAACATTTTAAAAATATTTTTATATTCCAGAGTCCCGCGAAATAAAAAAAAAAATCCGCGATTCAAAATGAGAAAAAGCGCAATGCACTGAACCCGCGAGAGGTGAACCGCGGTATTGCGGGGGACGACTGTATTTCTTTCCTTTTATAGCTCTCTAAGTCTTTGGTATGTAGAGTGAAGTATAAACTCCAAAGTGGCAGATGATCATTTTGAGTATAAGATAGTAGGTATCAAGAAAATGAAACAAAAGTGTTTTTAGCTAGAGTTTTAGCTTGTTATGTTTTCCTTTGTTCGTGAAGATGCACATGACTTAACTGAGGGTGTTGTGCTTTGTGACTTTGAAAATGGCTCAGGGGGCCAATGTGGATCTAAAGAGAAAGGTACAGTGGGGACAAGGGCAGAATTGGGGGTGTCAGGGTGATGGGGGTTGAGATGCTTTGTTCTTTAATTATTGCCTCTTCTGGAGGTGATCACTGACTTTCTGGTTTTCGAAAACAATGACACCAGAGTGGACCTGTCCATGCCACGCATAGCAGTTGAGGGCCAGGGTTTTCTATGAGTCAGGAATGATATTACAACAATTAAGGACTGCCTTCAGTGAGTCTTTGTAGCATTTCCCATTCCTTACCCCTCCCTTTCCAAATGTGTATTAGAATGTATGGTGACCTTCAGGTGCTTGTAGCAAACGTCCAAACATTTTCCAGCATGACAATGTCCCTAAGCACAAAAGGGACATGGCTTGCCAAGGTTGATGTGGAAGAACTCGAGTGGTCTGAAGAGAGCTCTGACTTCAACCCCACTGAACACTTTTGGTATGAACTGGAATGCCAACTGCATCCCAGACCTTCTTGCCTGTCCTCATTGATGCTCTTGTGACCGAGTGGTCAAATCCTCACAGCCATATTCCAAAATCTAGTGGAAAGCCTTCTTAGAAATATGGAGGTTATTCTAACAGGAAATAGGGTATTAAATATAGGATTGAATGTTCAAAAAACAATTATGTGTGTAATTGTAAGGTGTCCACAAACTTCTGGCCACATGGTGTATTTCAAAGGCACAGCAGTACAGAACTGTAAAAGAAAATTAAGGTTTTAAAAACAAACTGAAGTGTTTCTTTGGTCCTTACCATGTCCTTCAGTAATCTATACACTAATGAATATATTTTTGAGTTTGTTTAATGTTGTGAAAAAAGTATCACTAATAAAACCATTAAAGTATACTGGTAAGTTCTGTGAATCCCACATATTTGCTAGAATTTGTATCGTTTAACAATACACATGTTGTTAGTTAATGTCTTTATAAATTTCACAAACTAATTTTGGACTACACAGTTACTTGGTTAATACATAACATTAACAAAAGTTTATAGAATGGTAAAATAATATAGCCTATGTAATTTTCAGCCAGACTAGAGTTAAAAGCATGAATTAGCATTACTATTTTGTCATTAGCATGGATGAAAATGGCAACACATTCCATTTGATATAAGGCAAACAGAATATAATCTTACATTTTGGGCAAAATTTCAAACACCACCAAAAACCATGTTTCCAACATTATTTAGGCTAAAGGCCATTTTCCACACTCTTATCATGAATCATTTAATGGGTGGATCATTTGAGCTTAAATATACAAATGAGTTAATTCATAACTTAGTCTCTAGATGGAGTGACTAATATATTGATGTGCAAGTATTAAAGTTGAAGCTTTACCCAGGCACCTACCCAAAACAGTCCTTGTTGGAGCCAGGCATCTGGGACCCTGTGCATGTTAACATCTGGACATTAGTTTCCAACTCATGGCAGAAAGTGCTGCTCCACATCTTTTGGCAGAGATGTATTGTTCTCTGTTCTTCACCACCAAAGGCTTGAGACAGGGCCAGTCAGCTAAAAATCTTACATAACTAGCCCAGGGGTTTAAACTGTTTTACATGCTACTATCTATGGATACACAGTACATGCATTTAGTCATTTTATAATATCAGTAAAGGCTTAGGAGTTTGTTCAACCTAGTGCTGATATAATGTTGACATAAATGATACAACCCGAATTCCAGAAAAGTTGGGACGTTCTTTAAAGTTGAATAAAATGAAAAGACTTTCAAATCACATGAGCCAATATTTTATTCACAACAGAACATAGATTACATAACAAATGTTCAAACTGGGAAATTGTACAGCTTTATCCACTAAATGAGCACATTTCAAATTTGATGCCTGCTACAGGTCCAAAAAAAGTTGGCACAGGGGCAACAAATGGCTGAAAAAGTAATAAAGATTAAAAAGATTCAGCTGGGAGAACATCTAGCAACTAATTAAGTTAATTGATATCAGGTCTGTAACATGATTA
>JAQLOM010182266.1:0-10533 GCA_030068315.1 Chrysichthys thysi | reverse complement strand
CATTTTTTTAAATTATATTTTATATTCCAGAGTCCCGCGAAAGCCAAAAAATTCCGTGAATCAAAATTTGAAAATCCATGATGCAGTGAAGCCGTGAGAGGTGAACCGTGGTATTGCAGGGGTTCACTGTATTCAGGGTTTTTTATTTGTGGGTTGTGAAACGGATTATCTGAGTTTCCATTATTTCTTTTGGGGAAACCCGCTTTGATATACGAGTGATTTGGATTACAAGCACATCTCCGGAACAAATTATGATCGCAGTCCAAGGTTCCACTGTATTTTATATGGTTTTCAAACTTAGAGTGTGGGATATGATGTGAAATCACCATGAAGGGGCTCATTCGTGGATTGCAGGTGCTTTTCTGCTCAAATGGTTAAGCTGGACAAGATGGATTAAGAGTTTGTCTTTAAAACAACACTTAAATAAATCTGTATCAAGCATTTCAGAAGAGTTTTCCGTGAGTTACTGTTACAAGTAAATGTTACATAAATGTCCTGTTCCCTTTGCATGCCTGTGCAAGTGTGTGTGAAAGTGTGTTCACACCTTGGTTTTTTTTCTCTCTCTATCTGATTGCTTTTTTTCTTTTTGTGAAAGAGAGCGATGAGCTTAGATCAGTCGGACTTGTGTCTTGCAACCTCATAGTAAAGCCGTATTTTGATGAAAAATCTACAAATAATTCCAGATCTACTGCAGGAACATGCCGACTAATTCAAATGTTAGAATTCAAACTGCTAGAAGTGCATATAAATTCATCCTAAAATCAGCAAATGAAAGTACAATTTCTGTGTTATGATGTTCTGAGTAAAAAAATATACATAAATAATGAATTAGTGCAATATATTATACATCATTATAACACAGTGATTTTATTTTTGGTATTTATATACATTTTAGACCTTAACAAGAACCATCTACACACTGAGAAAGAATTGCAGCTCAAGCGTCTTCACAGTTTGACCATAAGAACCCTTTGAATCTTCTGATGCAGCTTCCTTTACTCACAGCAGTATATTTATTTCATTATACACAACTAAGCTACTTCCTGTCACTCACATCCACACAGAGATGCAGTCATTTCATGTTTTAGTGAGCCTTTTATAGATTAAAAGTGCATGAGAGTTCGTCTGAGCAAGTGGAGATGGTGGTGGCTATCTATGAGAGTGCAGACGCTGTGAGAGGTCACGACCCCTACACAGATGGAAGGTGGTGACACAAAGAATGACCTAAGCACAGATCCACACCCAGGTATGCAAGTTTTGATTTATGGAAGGTGAAATGTGTATCTCCATGCAGAGATGTAGTAATTCAGGCTTCTATCGATTTCTCTGAGGGAGTGGAGATGATGGTGGATATCTATGAGAGTGCAGATGTTTTTAGAAGTGGGGGGAAAAAAGAGAGAACTTAGAACTTAGCCATGCTAGCTCACTGATAGCAGCCACCCTGGACATATATCCCCAAGTGTTGAGGCAGCCGGTTAACTCCTTCCGGCCGGTCACACTGATCGGCGGGGCCGGCCCTTGTGTTTTACCCCTGTCTGTTTATCTGGTGGGTCGTCTCATCCCCAGGTATCCTCTACTCAAACTGCCAGGGCAGAGGGTACACCCAGGACAGTCTGCTGGCGCTGCAGGGAGCCAGAACATCGACAGGATCAGTGTGGGGCAATGGAAGTCGGAGTGATGGTCCAGATCCCCGAAACGCCGGCGGCCGCCCTGATCAAGCCAGAGCATACTGTGTACCAGTGAGTATTCAAGGGGCAGCCTTTCTCACCCTGGTGGATTTGGGGTGCGGTCAGACCTCTATCCATCAGGGTGTGAGTCAAGGGGTAGCATTGGATACCGTATGCGTGGTGAAGGTATTGTGTGTACATGAGGATATTCACGAATATACGTTGGTGCTGCTACAAATACAATTTGGGGGGCAAAAGCATAATGTTAAGGTGGCGGTTAATCCCCACTTTACCCACCCACTGGTTTTGGGAACTGATTGGCCGGAGTTTGATAGCCTTATGAGAGAGCTGACAGCAGGTGGGTCCTGCCAAGATAGGGCACGGGGGAAGCCCCGGCTGGCACTTGCTGGGGAGGCAATCTCAGCGCTGTCCACATCCGCTCTGTGTCCTAGTGACATGAAGGGGGAGGAGCCTTGGGCCCTTCCCCGCCGGGGAATCCCCAAGGGGATTTCCCCCAGAGCAGACTTGGGATGACACCCTGAGACGTGCTTTCGTCCAAGTGAAAGTAATTGATGGTCACCCCCTCCAGCTGGGCACCGGAATGCCCTATCCGTATTTCGCCATTATCAAAGAGAGACTGTATAGAGTGATGCAGGACATGCAGACAGGAGAGCAAGTCACCCAATTACTAACAAGAACAAGACACTAGCCTGTCTCATGGTTCTATTGGCCAGGCATTCGCGAGTCCAGCGGCCATCCTGCAGGCTCCTTTGCAGCCCCTTCCTCTGATTGAGACCCCCTTTTACGAACGGTTTAACCAGACGTTGAAGAATTTAATGCGCAAGTTCGTTGGGGAAGATGCACGGAATTGGGATCAATGGCTTGAACACCTGTTGTTCGCAGTATGCAAGGTTCTGCAAACCTCCACAGGGTTTTCCCCATTTGAGCATCTGTACAGGTGGAAGCCCCACGGCGTCCTGGATGTGATCTGCAAAAATTGGGAGGAGTAACCATCTTGCAGCAAAAATGAAATCCAATACGTCCTGGACTTGCGCGCGAAACTCCACACACTCTCACGGTTAACCCTGGAGAATTTGCGGCAAGCCCAGGAGCGACAGGCTTGGCTGTACAACAGGGGTATGTGCCTGTTGAATTCATAACGTGAGATAAAGTCCTCATTTTACTGCCCACCTCGCTCTCGAAAGTACTCGCTAAGTGGCAAGGACCCATTGAGGTCACACAGTGGGTTGGGGAGCTCGACTACAAGGTGAAACTGTCAGATGGGGCGGGGCACGACAAATATACCACCTCAACCTACTAAAGCCCTGGGTAGAGGAGGTGCCTGTGGGGCTAGCGATGGTGGTCCTGGAATTCTCTGATATGTTCTCGCCCCTTCCCGGCTGCACGCACCTCGTGGAGCACCACACAGAGACCTCCCTTGGCATAATAGTGTGTGCGCGCTCTTATCGCTTCCCGGAACATAAAAAACGGGTAGTTCGGGAGGACCTTCAGGCAGTGCTCCTGGGTGTAACAGGGGAGTCGCACAGTGATTGGAGCAGCATTGGTTCCCAAAACCAATGGGACGGTCCGGTTCTGTGTGGACTTTACGAGGGTTAATGCGGTGTCGAAGTTCGATGCATATCTGATGCCACGCATTGATGAGTTGCTGGATCGGTTGGGTGCTGCTCATGTTTATTCGACACTGGATCTTATGAAGGGATATTGGCAGATAAAGATTGGCGTCAAGCTCCTATCCCATGAAAAAATGGCCCTCTCCACCCCATTCGGCTTGCGCCAATTTGTCACGCTTCCGTTCGGCTTATTTGGGGCATCGGCTACATTTCAGTGCCTCATGGACAGCGTCCTCTGCCCTCACGGGTCCAATGCTGTGGCTTACTTGGATGGCATAATCATCTATAGTAATGACTGGTCGTGGTACATGGAGCACTGAGCACTGAGCACACAAGAGCACTCTCTTACACTCTCCTGACTTTTCTCTCCCCTTTATTTTGCAGACTGACACATCGGACAAAGGGCTGGGGGCCGTTATGTCCCAGGAGGTCAGGGGGTGGACCGCCCCGTGCTGTACATTAAGCGTAAGCTCTCAATGAAGGAGAGCAAGTACAGCACAATCGAAAAGTAGAGCCTGGCCATCAAGTGGACGGTCCTGACTCTCCGGTACTACCTCCAGGGGTGCTCGTTCACCCTCTGTTCCAGTGGCTCCAGTGGCTCCACCTCATGTAGGATACCAACGTGTGGATCACCCACTGGTATCTAGCGCTCCAGGCCTTTAATTTTGAGGTGATCGACAGGCCAGAGGTGCAGATGGCGGTGGGGACTTCCTCTCCCGATGGGGGGTGGGGTGAGTTAGTTGGCTGCAGGCCGGACGGTTCCCTGGCCTGAATCGTGTGGTAGGGGTATGGGGCAGTGGAGGCGTGGCCGAGCGCCGAGACGGGAAGTGGTGAGTAGTGAGCGGTGGTGGGAGAGAGACGCTGGAGGAGACGTGTGGGGCAAGTTGTGTGTCTCTGTCAGTTATTCTTATTTTGTTCTGAAAAGGAAAAATAAAACGCTGCGTTGCAACCCTTACCCTTGTGTGTCTCTACTGCCTCATTCATGTGACCAGGGTCCATCACAAAGGGTTATTATGATCAATAAGGGCTTGAGTAAAGCATCCTGGGAGCACGCAGGAGATGAGATCGTGGGCGCTGCCAGTGCAAAAAAAATGCAGTTGTTGGACACGGGCCCTGTTTTTGTTCCTAGAGTGGGGAACATGATGTGAAATGACTCTAAAGACTTTCATTCTGCTCAAACAGTAAAGATGAATAGAGTTTTTCTCTTAAGTCAGTTATTTATGCTTTTATTCAAACAGTTCACGAAAAATGTAAAATCTTAGTCAATCTCTATAACATATTGGTGGCACAGCAGTTATTTTTATGTAAAAAAAAAAAAAAGATAGTGTTATACATTTAATGTTGTGGAACATCTGTGAAACAAGTTATTTCCTGTTATCACTCAAGTCATAGTAGCTACGTATAAACAATCGTTCCGGTTCTGATTTTCTCTCTCCTGAAGCTTAAATGAAAAACAAGCAGCTTGACCTCAAGTCAGGTTACTGAGAATCCTTAAACCACAGTCTCCTCTGTCCTAA
This sequence comes from Chrysichthys thysi, assembly GCA_030068315.1. Taxonomy (NCBI): domain Eukaryota; kingdom Metazoa; phylum Chordata; class Actinopteri; order Siluriformes; family Claroteidae; genus Chrysichthys; species Chrysichthys thysi. Next base: position 5,718 of record JAQLOM010182266.1, on the reverse strand, counting down.
AGACTGTCCAGTAAGGGAAAACTTACTGTTACAAAGTCACTATTAAATGTCCTGCCCCCTTTGCATGCCTATGTGTGAGTGGGTGCAAGTGTGTGAACACTCGTGATAGTTGGTGTGAACATTTTTAAAAAAACTTTTCCTGAAACGGAAAAGTGGTTAACACTGATGTCCTCTGATGACGCGCCTGTTACTGACAGCAGCACATTTAATTCCGGATACACAGCGCACAGAGGATTAGCCTGTCATTTACGTCCACGCAGAGGCACAGTAATTTTAGGTTTTATTGAGTCTTTTATAGATTAGAGATGTTTCAGTGTTCTTCTGAGCAAGAGGAGATGGTATTAGTTATTTATGAGATTGCAGACAATGTTGAAAGTCACGACCCCGACTCGGAGAAGGAAGTCACAGATGCAGCGAGACGCCCAGAAGCACAACACACAGGTACATTTTTTGAAATTTGCAAGGCCAACTGAGAATCTTATTCCTCTATGCAGTAATTCTGTCTTCAGAGATGTTTCAGTGTGTTTCTGAGTGAGTGGAGATGATGATGGATAACTCTGGGAGTTTCTTGCCAGTATTGGTGTTTAAACAATACCTTTTTTGTATTTCATCAATAGTTTTGTGTGATCATTTTATTTTTGTTGCACTTTTCACTTTCACCATGTCACATGTTCCTTTTTTTTCCTCCAGTGAGGGAAAACTTACTGTTATAAAGTCACTATTAAATGTCCTGCCCCCTTTGCATGCCTATGTGTGAGTGGGTGCAAGTGTGTGAACACTCATGATAGTTGATGTGAAAATTTTTTTTAAATCTTTTTCTGAAACGGAAGTGTATTGTCTGTAGAGGAAAGTCTGGATGCCTAAGGCAGAGTTAGCAATCCCCCAACCCTGAAATTACAGCCCACACAGCGGGGTGAGTGGGTGAATGAACTTGACAGCATAATCACAGACCCAAAGCTAGCACTAAGGGCATACTCGCACTAAGTGATCCAAGCTGCTCTTGGGAGCGTTTGACATCCAAGGACTGGATTAATTGACTAGTGTGCTCAGCGGCTCCTTTGGGTCACTTGGAAGTGGTTACCTCTAGGAGCAGATCAGTTGTGTTCATTCACAGAGTGATCGCTAACAATACCCTGGCTCAGAACGCCGACACTATCACAAGAATTTGAGTAGTATGTTTTGAAAATCACCACATTTCGTTTCGTTTCATCTTCTGCTGCTTAATCCTGTTCAGGGTCGGGGGGAAACTGGAGCCAATCCACCACAGGACTGACACAGACAAGCATTCACGGACACGGGGAGAACGTGCAAACTCCACACAGAAAGGTGCCCAGGTCGAACCCAGGGATCATGTCATGTGAGAAGCCCGTGTGTGCCACCATGCCCAATATAATCCACAATGTTAAAACTATGGAGTGAGATCACTGTCATTTAAAGCGCAGATAGGAAGTTAAATTGAACAAAAAGAGCACAGAACATACACTGCGCATTTGAAGTGAGTGTGCTTGCTTCTCAAAGCCCTGCTCTCTGTGAGAAGCAAGCAAGAGTTTCAAATGTGCAGTGTTTTCTGCACTTTCATCTGTGTTGTTTTTGCTTGGTTTCCTGGATTCTGCCTGCTTGTCATTTCTGTTTTACTCAGTTTAACATCGTACCTATGCTCTCATACAAAACTCCACGTGAAGCTAAGCAGCGTTCTGGTTATAGGAGAATTTATTTTAAGGCACATGAAATTAGCTAGGCCTTTAGCGGCACTAGCAGCTTTAGTTAGGTGTATACTGGGAGCCAGGAAGTCAGACATAGCAGGTAATCCTAGAATCCTAATATAGGTTTAGGTAAGATAGACAATAGCCTCACCACAGCACAGAAACAGCGCTGATTAATACGGTAAAAGGCCTACTATTGGCCTCTGATCAGGGTTGTGTTTTTACTTTCTTTCTTACTTGACGTTTAGTACAGCTTTTGACACCTGTAATGGCCGCGGATGCTCTGCCCCCATTGTTCACTGAAAGCATGTGTTCTTTGCCTGATTGTGCTGATGGCACTGGCTGGACACGCTGCCTCCCACCGCCTCATCATACAAACCCAACACCGCTGTCTAGACACAGCTCCGGACAACACCCATAGCATGCGGGGATAGGAAATCCAGCACAGTTGGTGACCTCTTTTCATTTACTCCCTACAAAAAGCATTTAAAGGGGATCAAGCTTGCCAGCAAAAGCGAGTATGGCTGAGCACTCTCGCTAATCAATGCTTGTGCTCTACGTTATCGCAGATTCCCCATGAGAAGTATCCTCAAGGTGAATCTCCTCAAGTATCCTCAAGAAGTCCTCAAGGGTGTCTCTTTGTCTTGGAGGTCACCGATTGCTGCATGGTTTGATCTCCCCTTTGACTTGCTACTCTGCCACCTCTTATTTTCCTCTCTAGCTCTGTGACGGACTGGATCACCCTGAGAGTAAATTTGCAAACCCTGAGTGGACTGAGCCTTCATTAACAGTGTTTTTTTCCCTTTGTTTTCTTTCTAAGTCAAGTTTATTCACTTTCCCTGGCACAGAATCCACCTCAGGCCATGTCATCAATACCGTCACCTGGCACCTTCTGAAGGTGAGTCTGGAGCAAGGCCGTGTGAGATCATCCAGAACCTCCAGGTAATGGCACAGGTACTGGCTGTGCTCTGCAGCATCCCCGCAGCCACCGTACCCTTCCCCTACCCAGCTTGAGACATCACCTCATGACCATCAGGAGGATTGCACATTGCAAGGGATGGGTCCTCAGGTGCTGGGCGTGGCTTCTGGCACCCCCCCCTCACTGGCTAGGCACAGCAGGCCTACCACGTCCTCTCCACAGAGGAAAGGACAGACTATGTTATTCCTCATGCCGAGATTCTGTCCCACTGTGGGCTCTCTACGTGCCATGCCACCATTGCCATTGCCTTTCACTGCTTGACCTACCAACAGGTGCAGGAGCCCTGTGCCCACATGGATGACCCTATAGAGCCCTTGCAAGCTGGTCAACACCCTTGAAACCATCGTATCCACCATCAAGATGGGTTGAGGAGGACTCTAGGCACCCCCTGAGATGCGCTGCCCACATGGACATCATGCCAACCCCAGCCACACTTCTGCCGCTCTTGGAACCAGAACGACCAAATCCCCAGTAGCCATGGTTAGCCAGCTGTTCCATGCACCAAGTGCCAGCTCCCTCCACTCCTGTGACATGCTCTGTTTGACTTGGGGAGCTCCATCTCCCTGGTCTGACCTTCTGTTCTGTCACTGGCCTCCCGACCTGAGGGACAGCTGCTATAGCTGCTTGTGACCTGTGCTCATGGGGATGTCCAGGAGGTCTGCCTTGGGCACCGTGAAATTGAGTGGCCAATGACGTTGAGTCTTATTAATGATTTACATGTGCCTCTACTGGTAAGATGTGACTGTTTCCAGAGGGCCCTCCAGAAAGTGCAGTGGAGCTGCACAACTGAGATGGAGTGCTGTCATTGCTGCTCCCAGCCTCTGTACATGCCAGCCACCCTCCTCACCAATAATGAGGATCCTGCTGCTGAGACAAGTGCTAGGGCATGCAAAGAGACTTGGCCCCAGAAGGGTCAGTGGACCCGGACTTCTGACACTGCTCACTGCTGTCGAACTCATGCACACTCTCGGCACTTAGATGGAAGATTTGCTGCCAAGGCCGGCACTGAAGGTGGCCTCCTCACCCTTCTAATCCTCTCTTGTGTGTGAGTTAGCAGGTCACCTGAGAAGGAAATTTTGGGAGAGAGCTAAAGGAGGGCAAAAGGCTGAACCACTGCTGGAGCCAGGTGCAGCTATTCAAAGGGGAGGTTGTTCATCCACAGCAGCCTCTTCCTGTGTCATTCTTCTTAATCCATAACAGTCTGCTGTACTATTGCTGCTATTGCCGCAGGATATTCTAAGTGACCAGGAAATACCATTTGTCTCTCACCTCCTGCAGGACCTGTGCCAGATTCTGCATGTGTGGCACCTCAGCACATCTGTTTATCATCCCCAGAGTGGTGGAGAGGTTCAATCAGATGCTGAAGTCAATGCTTCACTGTATCACTGACATGGAGGGCTGCATTTGGGACCTGCTCCTCCCGTACATGTTGTATGGCATCCAGGAAACACTACAAGCCTCCACTTTACACCCTTTACACCCTTCGTGTTGCTGTTTGGACAGGTCCTATTAACTACTGTCTGCAGCAGCCTAGTGAGCAAGCAGAAACACAATTATATCACATAAATTTGCTGAAACACTGGATAGAGCTGGCCCCCACTCTACACAGGTCTTCTCTTTCTGTTTCTGGTCCTGCCAACTCACATAATCCAGCACCATATCCACACCCCACCAGTATTACTTGTCCAGCAGCAACCCTACTGAGTGCTGGAAGCCCATTGTCAGGCTACTGAGTCAGAAGTTGCAGAAATGCTGACAGCTGGCATCACTGAGGAGTTCACCAGGTCCTGGTCTATCCCAATCATGGTGGTTCCCAAGCCTGATGGCAGCATGAGGGTAAGCAACAACTTCTTGAATCTCAACAAGTTCTCTGAGTTCAACAGCTTTCCCCTGCCATGGGTGGACAAGCTCACTGAGAGGTTGGGGAGAGCCAGTTCACAGTTCATGTCAACACGGGGTATTGGCAGGTCCCCCTAGTCCCTTCCGCTCAGCCCAAGATCACATGTAGTACTGCACTGCCAAAGGACACTGGCAGAACTGGGGCACCAGCAATGTTTCAGTGGACATCATCCTCTGTCCCCTCCTTGCTTAGGCCACTGCCTACCTCGATGACATTATCATTGTCAACCACCTGCCAGTTTTTCCCCCAGTGATTTCCATTAATAGGGTTCACATTTAAAGACATCCAATATAGACCACACCCTATACCTTTTAAATGTAAATATATATTAAAATATATTAAAAAATGGGAGGAGCTTCCACATGATGGTTGGATGGACTTACTGAGATGTTGCCTGGCCCACTATAATACTGATATTGGTAATACCGTTTAGTCCTTTGACACAGTTGAGGCTGTGCATGCTAGGTCTAAATTTGAAGATCAAATGAGGCTAAACCCCACATACCTGTGTGTCTGTTTATTTCTAGGAGAAGACATTGCAGGAACCAGGTGTTACATATTGACTACTGTGTGTGTGCTGATGCTGTGTGTTGTCCTGCTGACTGCTGTCGCAGTGCTGTGGATCAAGTTTAGCATTGTGAACAGAGAAATGAACCAGTTACAGACCAGATGTAATGCTCTGATGATAGAGAGAGACCAGCAACAGGCCAAACTTGAGAAACTGGAGACTGAAGTGGACAACCTTATAAACCAGAAGGATGTGTTACAGAAGGAGAAAGATAGACTTCAAAGCAAACTGGGTGTTGTAGGTGAGCATATATTTTTTTAAAGCTCCAGTCAATAGATTTAAATGATGATTGAGGCAACTCAGGAACTGTAAACAGACATTTGGTGTTTCCGACTTGGTGCTTTATGCCGATATCAAGATATTAACTTAGTAAAGTCTTTCATACCGTAGCATCATTACTGTTGAATTCACAAATCTGACTGGTCAGAAAGTGTTGATTATTTGAATTGCAAGGCAAATTATTCGTCTTCTGCCGCTTAATCCTGTTCAGGGTCACGGGGGGAAGCTGGCGCCAATCCCAGCTGACATCAGGTGAGAGGCAGGATACGCCCTGGGCAGGTCACCAATC
>JAQLOM010182242.1:0-10534 GCA_030068315.1 Chrysichthys thysi | reverse complement strand
CCATTGTGGGTTTTTCTTTCTTTAACAGAAGGGTACCAACAATTTTGTCCACGTCTGTATATATATATATATATATACTTTACTAACAGTTGCATGGATCATAGGTATAAGACATTTCACTGGTGTACTTTGCTCACTGTGCACATTTCGAAACACATTCAAGATGACGAGTCCACTTGTCTTGACTTTCCATTGCAATTCCTAGTATCAGAGTTTACTTTGGGGAAAAATGGGAAAAAATGGATCCATGCAGGAGAAACTTTGTGATCCGGTCACGTGTCAGCAGTAGACTGGAGCTCAAACTAGGTCAGTGTTTTGTCTCTGTAGGTCAGTATTTCGTCTCTGTTTCGACAGGGTCACTGCTTTGTTTGCCTGAGTTTCTGTTCAGTCTGTCTGTTTCTGAAGGTGCTTATCACCACATCTGTCCTCTAGAGGGTGCTGCTAGTGCCACACATTATTAGAAAGGAGAAAAGAACAAGTTTATTTCCCAAAGACCTCCATAAAGATAACAAAAACAATTGGGAAGATTTCTGGAATAAATATTGTGGAGCAAACAAACAAAATGATTTGGTCAACGTAAATGCTTTCAAATACGTTTAGGGGTCAAAACAATTGAAATGGATCTTTTAAACTGGAGTTGCTATTTTAAACGAAAACAATTTGTGACCATTGTGATTTTCCCATTGTGCGCACCTGTCAAGTCTATTTGTCAGGTACCATTGGTGAATGCCATGACTGCTTCTGAGGGTGTTTTTGTGCCAAGGTGCAATACTGATGGTGACCATTTAATCAAATCTATGTGAAAATCTGGGACAGAGTCTGTCGCAAAAGCAGGTCAATACCCGCCAGCTGGCCGGATACAACAATTACCATGAAATAGCACACCTGCATGCGGCGCAGATCACAGAGGTCACGTTGGACTGACTCCACAGAGCGGGAAACGCTTCGACAAGTGTTGAGAAGGGAGATGAAGGGACGCATTCAGGGCTGTCCAAACACCTTGCTCTGTGATACGCACAGTGAGAAAACCAGCATCCTGAGGTCAGTCTGGGAAAACATTACTGCAAATGATGAGTCAGGGAGCCTTATGGATAAACAGTTGGAAAACTGGGGTTACGGTTGATGTCATGGAAGTCTTGGGTATGTTTATTAATTGGCTTGAAAAAAGACAGAAACAGACCAAGAAATGTTGATAGACCTACAGAGATACCAGGTGAAGAAACAAGGAGGTGAGTAGCGTGGGCCTACTTCTGGTGACTCAGCTAGTTGGGATGTAGAGAGGAGGGATGGAGGCAGAGAGGGAGAATAATAAGGCGGTAGACAGAAAGGAGAGGAGTGCCCATGGAGTACAAAACCTCCCAATCCTCTCCAGCCTACGCATCGACAAGAGTTCTGGAGAGTTCCCTTGCACTGGGTACCCCGTTTTTTGTGGAGGCTGCACAGGGCCAACAAGCTAACAAGAATTCGAGCGCCAGAACACGTAATCATGACTGCTGAATCTTAGACTATAAATACCAGGTTGAACGGAGTGCAGTAGGCAGGCCTGTGTGGGTGCATTCACACGCCGCCACCCCTGCTAAATCCTGCCATTGCTCCTAAACTTCCGCCCAATGCAGACTACAGCTCAGTATTCTAGTGTGTGCCTATATTTTTGATAAAGTTAGATAGCATGAACATCTGTATCAATATCTGCTCTTTGTCAGAATGCTGTATCTGTCATATCCCAGGGCAAATGTGACAAGAGCAAAATAAAACTCTCAGTGTTTGCATAAAGAGAGGAGCCAGAATTCACAGGGAAAACCATGATCCTCTGAATATTATCAGACAGATATGAAGCAGATACTTTGGTTTTGTTATGATTATTGTGATTATGCTTTTTAGTTTTCACTAGAATGCCCTTCTTTCTATCCTCAAATGCCATGGAAACACTGACCTAACAAGGGAGGGTATCAAGTGTCAGGGGACATGAAGACAATCAACAGACTTTCCACTGGTCTTCCACTAGACTTCTCTTTTTCCTCCTTGTTTAGTCATTTTCATAGTGAAGTCGTTTTGTCGTATGGGTTCGTATAGAAACGTATACCGTAATTATGCTGATGACAAGTCAAAAAAATCTACGCCTTTCCCTCCCATCATCTGACAGCCACGTTGCCTACTGTATCTTGTCATTATCTCATGAGACATCTCATCGTGGATGGTAGTACATGACTTAAAGCTGAATCCCACCAAGACCGAAATGCTATACACAGTGAACCCCCGCTTATCGCGTGGGTTACGATCCGGCGCCCCTCTGCGAAAGGTTAAGGCTTTATAAATCATTTCCACTCTCTTATTAACCTTGTCCACACTCTTATAAACACGTCCTATGCTCTTAAACACTTTCTACACTCTTAAACATACGTCATTTTAACAACATATAACATTCTACATGTGTATGATGAGGTCACTTCCTGTTTACAGCCACCCTACCCAATCCTAGCGCTCCCTCGCTCCTTGTTGCCGGTGAGGTCACTTCCTGTTTACAGCCTGTTTACTACCTGAAGCGGAAGCGGTGTACACCGCCACTGTGTATTCATCCGCTGACGAAATACAGCACATACTGTTTTATTCGTCTTCTGCCGCTTAATCCTGTTCAGGGTCGTGGGGGGAAGCTGGTGCCTATCCCAGCTGACATTGGGCGAGGATACGCCCTGGGCGGGTGGCCAATCCACCGCAGGGCAACACACAGTGACAGACAACCATTCACACTCACATTCATTCCTACGGGCAATTTAGAGTCACCAATTAGCCTAATCCCCACTGTGCATGTCTTTGGACTGTGAGAGGAAACCGGAGTACCCGGAGGAAACCCACGCGAACAACAGGGAGAACATGCAAATTCCGCACAGAAAGGCACCCGTGCCGAACCCGGGACTCCAACCGAGGACCTTCTCGCTGTGATGCGACAGTGCTAACCACTCAGCCACCGTGCCGCCCGCATACTGTTTTATTTCAATTTAAATGTTCTTTTAATGTTTGAATTAACCTTTTTAAAAAAAAAAATAAATAAAATAAAAATTATATTTTATATTCCAGAGTCCCGCGAAAGCCAAAAAATTCCACGAATCAAAATTTGAAAATCCGCGATGCAGTGAACCCGCGATGGGTGAACCGCGATATTGCGGGGGTTCGCTGTATTCCAAGAAATGGACAGCCGCTATTTGATCTTGAAATGACAGCCTCATTTGATCACTCCGTTTTCACTCCAAATGAAAATGCATGAAACCCCGTTGTAGTTAGTCAGCAATCTCTGCACACATTGCAATCCTTATTAAGGTGTACAGGCTTTTCATTTGACCATTTCTCCCCAAAGATGCCACTCTGGTACTTATTTAGTCTGTCCCAGTTTCAAGAGCTGTCTACTGCAACTTATTTCTGAATGGTCTTTCAACAGATGCGATCAGGTCCCTATAACTACGAAACCAGAAGAATTTTGGACCATCTAAGAAAGACTTCAGTATATAACAATACCTTAAGAAGCAACTTAACTTTTAAGCATTTCTTTGTTTGTACCATGGGACATAAAATGGAACCTGTACAAAAACCTTAAAAAAAAAACAAAAAAAAAAACCACTGCATATGATGGGAATGTTCAAGTTCGGATATTTCTCACGAACAATATACTTCCTCAAGTCGCTCCTATACTGAGGTGTCAGGTGTCTAATGGAACAAAAACCTTACCAGAAGGTCCACTGAGAACTTGAGCAGACCTAGAATAATCCACTGGAGGAATTTAATCATATTCTAGAGAAAGTTTGGGATGTCACCATGATTTAGCAAAGAAGACCCCAGAGCAAAACAAAACACTATTGATTGCAATAATTGTCCTTACAGGAGTCTGCTCACCGACCTGTTACTGATGTACAACTGCTCAAAGAATACATGGCAAAAATAACACGACAAAAAGATCTCGAGGTTTCTCTTTCACCACAGAACCTTATTATTTTTTTTATACGTTGACAAAAAACGCTGTCTTCTATTAATTTGCGCACACACATGCGAAAGATGTGCATCATCAGAGAAGATGGAGACTGCATTAGAGATATGGAGATAAAGCACTAATAGCTGCTTTCAGTGTTCTGCGTCGCTCCTGTTGTACTATAACACAGTGATAAGGGGGTTTTTCGGCTCTCAAAACAAAAGCCACGGCTGAGTAAGTGTTAGCATGAGCATTATGTAAGAACCATAAATGTAATAGGCACGCAAAACATGCCCTTTTAATTTTCACTATATAATTTCCTGAATGCTCCATGCTCTGTCTGAAAAAGGCACTTTTCTTCATCGCATCCTTTCATGTAAAATATAGTTCAACCCCACGCTTCTCAAAGTGAAGTCTGGGAAGCAGAGCCAGAAGGTTCAAGATTTTTCTATTTTGTTACAGTGGTGCAAATCCTGGCCCAAATTCAGGACCGAAAAAAAAAAAAAAAAAGCTCCGCGGCTCCAATAACAAGCCGACGACAAAAATTGATTCCAGTTGAAGCAGCCCCCAAATGTCCCAATTTTGTTATGTCAGTCAGGCCAGAGAGCACTTGAACTCTGTTTGCTCTATTGCTAAAACCTCCTATCAGCTGTTCAGTCAAAGAGGAAGGCAAATCGTCGATCATTCAGGCCTGGTGATGATTAGTTTCGCTTCCTCTTTATGGCTTGTCTTTGCCAGCTCAGTTTTCAGGACGACAGATTTGACTCAAATCTTCGTGGAAACCGAGTGTGTACGTTGCATTAATCCAACTAAGCACACTCTCATGTAGAAAGAGGCTTAATATGTACTAGACAGCAGCTTTACTGTTCCTAGTTCAGTTCCTGGAGTCCAAGGTTTTTTTTTTTTTTTTTAGTTCTTTAGGCGCCTTTTTAAAGAAAAGTAAATCTTATCACTCAATTTTAAAATTAAAATGATCCTTAGCCTTTGCATAATACTCAACCTGTATTGCAAGCATACTTTCATTCAAATACATTAACAGGTTAGAACTACTCAATATTTATTGGGAAGACATTATGTTCATGCTTAGGACATTTCTATCTTTGGTACAACTGTCAGCTTCCTATAATACACAATGGTGTGATTAGTAATGAGAAATGCCCCACCTGGCTTTCTACGTCTGCTTAATTGTGGCTTACTTGGAGATGACGGTTGAAACGTGCACTTGGATTCCCTGGTTAGTTTCTGTTAGAATTGGCCAGAGTGGCTCCAAAGTGGTACGACAGAAAAGTGCTTGCCATATCGCTGGGAGATCACAAGTTTGAATCTGTGACTGAAAACCAAAGAAAGCAACATTGGCCGTGCTGTGTGGTTTCGGAAGACGCCATACTGTCACTCGGCTGTCAATCACGTTGACACTAACCATTTTTTGTAGGTGTCTGTGAACTCATGTATTCAGATGAGGGTAGATGGTACTCTCCTCTGTGTATGTTCAGTTTCCCCGTGTCACTGCACGAGTAGCAGGTGGAAAAGATGGGGCAGCTGGCTACATGGGTCTCGGAGGAAGTCCATGATAGGCCTCATGGGAAAAGAATGGGCCAAAACACTGTTCCATAATCCATGTTGTATTTCAAATATTTTCTCACCTATTTCTCTAAAGATGAATTTGTGAAAGCTACAACAACCTAGTATAGAAGTAGGACAAGGCCAAGTGTGTCCAACACAAGAGAAAGTGTGAGACCTTTGTCCAAGTTTCTGGATCTAACAAGCTTTTTGTAAAAGCCACTATGAGTGTTCGTCTTTGATTCACTTAGCCCTTCTCAAGATTTCAAATGGCCTTCGGATTCCCAATGATTCAGCTTACCTATGCTTGCTGTTCTTAACTCTGATCAGCCTTTTAAACTGGAAGTGGATGTTAGTACCCCTGGAGCTCTTTGGGAAGGTATAGATTCATGCATTCATTTGTCCATCTTTAGTCACTGCTTTATCATGGTCAGGGTCATGGTGGATCCAGTGGTTGCAAGATGGAAGTACACCTGGATGGCACCATAGTTCAATGCAGGACACCATATACATGCATTCACCCACTCCCAATTGCTCACACCCACGGGCAATTTAGCATAGCCAATCCATCTACCTGCAAGTTTCGAGAGGTTGGCTGAACCCAGAGATCCCAGAGGAATCCAGGCAGGCATATGGGGAGAACATGCAATTCTCAGGAGCTCAGATTCTCAGACTGGTAGATCACCCAGAGCTTCTTTTTTCCTTCTTTTTTTTCAGAAATGTAAAATACATCAGTTAAATTAATACTTCAGAGTGAAAGAGACCTTAGCCTTGTCATTCACACAACAACATTTTGAAACCTATGAAGGGTCTAAGCACTCAGGGGGCTTCACAATACCGTGACCCCAACCTGTTAGTATCTTTGCATTGAATAGATCATTTCACCCGGTGATTGAGGAGAAGGGTCCAGAAGTATCCATGGACTTGTTTAGGATATTCCAAAAGGAAAACAAGATTTGGACTAGGGCTTTGAAGAATATAACAAGAATGGCTGTATACTGTGGACCCTCGACTCACGAACTCAATTCTATTCGGGACCCAGTTTGTTCGTGGATACGGTGGCGCTTCTCATGTTTTGCGATTATTTCTTTCTTTATTTCAACTGGTATACGCTTAGGCTTCTCACTCTCAACAAAAAAAATACGTTGAACACGTTCACACCACAAGTGCTTGACTGGAACTTAAGGTTTGCGCCGCAAAGTCTGGGTTGGCTTCCTGTACGCCGGTCAAGGATTTGTTCGTCAGTCAGTACAAAATCTGTTCGGGGATTTAGTTCGGATGTCGTTTGTTCGCCGTCCGATGCATTCGCGAGCCGAAGGTCCACTGTATTTGCGCCCACTGCATCAGTTCCAGTCAATAGCTGACACTCCTTGGTGTATTCCCATTTCTTTGCTAGTTTTCTACATTACAAGTTCTTATCTTGGTGCTAGACTTTGAACCTTACATAATACAGCATTATGCTAGATTTTGTACCTTGTTGAATTTTATTCATATGCCAATATTTGAACTTTGTATAATCCAACCTGATGATTGCATAGCAAAGTGTGTGTGTGTGTGTGTGTGTGTGTATACATACATATATATATATATATATATATATATATATATATATATATATATATGCTAGCCTGTACATAAATTAGCACTGTATCAGATTGTGTAATTTCATATAGACGTGTTCAAAATGTCATGCATCCGATATTTGCGCTCTGTAAATACTAGATTTGACTGTAATATGTGAGTGACATTTTCACTTGTTTTTTTGGCTGAGAGAAAACTGAGATCATGATTCTTTTGTGTGCAACCCTTCTCTCACTGTCAGCTGTCACACACCCACTGCAAATGCTTTACCTTTATGTAGTTTTTTTTCTCTTTTGTTTTGTTGTGGTGAACGTGTAGGCAGCATCATTACCTACTTCGCCACCCTGCTGCCTGCAATACTAATTATTGATCTGAACGGTAATCACCGGTTGCTTTCGAGCTTGATTGGCAGCATGCATTTTCTTTTACATGAAACTGAATAAGATTCCACAAAACACGGCTTTCACCTTGTCTGAAAGTTTAATCCCCTCTGTGCATGTCTTTGGACTGTGGGAGGAAACCAGAGTACCTGGAGGAAACCCACACGAACACGGGGAGAACATGCAAACTCCACACAGAAAGGTGCCTGTACCAAACACAGGGCTTGACCCCAGGACCTTCTCACTGTGAGGTAACAGTGCTAACCGTGCCGCCCCAATAATGGGATCACTTATAGATATTCAAGTGAGAAAATCACATGTGCAAAATGAAAATGCATGCCCCACATGGGGAAATATTTACAAAATGATCAATAACAGGAAGCCTTGGAAAGTTAAAATTCCTTTTGGGACTTCTACCACCACTATATTAATAATCCAAGTGGATGTGTGTATATTTTTGATCCTGGATGTATAATTTTTGATCCTTTGCTGGTTTCAAAAATCCCAAATAAATTAAAACCTGTGCACCAAAGTATTATTGTTCATTATTTGAATTAAGAAAGTATGTTGAACAATCATTCTGCCACAGAAAAAGAACAGTTCAAAGAAATCACCGAAAGCCCGATACTGTCATGACATTCAAGTCCACGGTGTCCGTCTACATTTCTGACCTCGGCTGTACTCCTTACTAACCCTCTTCGGAAGCTAAGGACCCTTAACCATTCAAAAATTGCATGTACTAAACTGAATGAAATCCAACCCCATCTCTCACACTTGTTCAAGTCTGCGAGCCGTTTACATAAGATCAGAGTTGAAATGGAGAACGAATACAAATGAGAAAGGGAAGGAAAGGGAATGGTTCTTTCTCCATCTGCCAGTAAACAAACCACCTAAAATCTCCCAGAATCCTCCCCAACTGTCCAATTTATCCCGCTCAGAGGTTTGCAAACACTGTTCATTCACTTCCTTCAAATAAACAATACCATTCAACTATCTCAAGATGATTTTAAACCATTTTCAAAGCAATATGAGCGAACCTATATCAGTGTTGCGCTGCTTCCACATGTCGATTTGATGTAGTCATTGTTGTAATAAAAGTACAGAACAGCAGTATTTGTTTCAGAGATTCATTCATCTCCAATAATCACTTTATCATCAGGGTCTCGGTGGATCTGGAGCTTAGCGTGAATCAGGAATACACTCTGTATGGGATCCCAGCACATCACAGGGCACTTCACATGCACACACAGACAACTAATCAACCAACTTGTTTTTGGGATGTTGGCAGAAATGGGCGAAAAAAATCCACCAAGCTTGTGCATGTGAAGAGCATGTGGAACTTAGCGCCGACCAGAGCTCAGGATCGACCCCCAGACCCTGCAGCTCTGAGCCGGCACCACTCCCTGCTGCGCCGCAATGCTGCCCACAGCGCTAATCATTGATTTAAACTGAAATGACGGGTTGTTTTCAAGTGTGATTAGTGCCAATTATATGCAGTTATATGAAACTGATTTCAACAACCATTATTTCGAAATAGATATCAGTAATGAAATATCGAATCGCACTAGTGCAGGTGGCATGGTGGATAAGTGGTTGACACTGTCACCTCAGAGCGAGAAGGTCCAGGGTTTGAGCCCTGGGTTCGGCTCAAGGTGCCTTTCTGTGTGGAGTTTGCGTGTTCTCCCCGTGTCCATGTGGGTTTCCTCCAGGTACTCTGGTTCCCTCCCACAGTCCAAAGACATGAACATTAGGTGGATTGGCTACCTGAAATTGCCTGCGAGTGTGTGTGGTCCCGAGCTAGGGGAGGGTTGGGCGTGGGGCTAGCGACCTCACCCTGTAGAATGCACTTCTTTACAGAAACGTCAACCGAGCCCCATGGGGGCAGCTTGGCGCCCTATGTGCCGAACAAAGAAGAATTATTGAAAGCTCATTAAGGACAGTTAATATTTCTCAAGTGACATAAGGATTGCAACCAATCCCCAGCAATTTCTATTCATTTTTGGCCACCTTGGCCCCATTAGTACCCAAAAATAAACCAACCACAGGCCAAAGGGAAATAAAACAAAGCTACAGTCAGCATGACTCCAGTCCTCACACTAGCTTAAGCAACTTTTTCATTACTCTTTGTAATTGTGTACATTTCCGGTGTGTGAGTAGTCTAAGACTCGTTGTCTGTGCTGTCCTGCATATGGCACTGATCACCATAATAATATGATTTTTAATTAAACAGAAAGGTCATCCGATCTCATCTTTCTATTATCTGAAGTGGACCAGTAGGTGGTAAAAACATTAGGTTTCCAGTCCCATAAACAAGGCCTTACACACACACACACACACACACACACAGACACACACACACACACACACACACACACATGCAACACATGGATGCGGGTACGCTTGTATGTATGTGTATGCATGTATGTATGTATATGTCTATGACTGTTGGATTCCTTTCTGATTGGCCGGAAACCCGGACAGCCGCGCTCCATGCAACACACTGTCTCAGGCCGTGCAGTAGACGACGATTCTGACTCTCACGAGTAAGGTTATGGCGATGACACACTGTCATTTTATAGCTCCTTTGAAAATGCCATTTTTTTTTGTTGTTGATGATGTTTGTGCTGCTAAACGTAGACATGACTCAGTATAGATTCATCTCTTTTGCACTGCATTGCCTGTCCTTCTGCCCTAAAAACAGGGACATGTAGGAGGCCAAGTGCTTAAAAAGAGAAACAAATGATCCCCTTTCTTTTTGCTCCCTCACATCCGCAGCTCAGCGCGTGAGAGAAAGGCTGCAGAGAGAGTTCTCTGTCGCATTGCTTTTGCAGTGTATTATAGCCGACACACACATAACAGACACACACAGATACACACAATGCGCCTTTAATGGAGCTTGCTTCCGCTTTGCAAGACGTGCATGCTAAAGCCACTCTCTCTCTCTGCCTCACACACATACACACACACACACACACACACACACACACACACACACACACACATTAGACCTGATCAGACAGCTGCTCTCAGTGTGCACCGGGTTCTGCATTCTTAA
>JAQLOM010182214.1:0-10536 GCA_030068315.1 Chrysichthys thysi | reverse complement strand
AACTATCATCTTGTCTTTATTTTTAGTTAGCACATACCTTAAACACTTCAAGCTGTAAGCTAATGACAGTTATATAACAGCAGAGGCTCGCTGGTGCAATAAGCTGTACGTTTCACGTCCAATGGATGCAGTCCCGGTGCCAGACTGTTGCAAGCATGGGGGGGGGGGGGGGTGCGTGCGTGCGCGCGCCGTTAAAATGTTGTGGGGGGGGCCGCCGGAAAAATGTGTAGTCGACTAATCGACTAATCGCAAAACAATAATCGGTGACTAGTCGACTATCAAAATAATCGTTTGTGGCAGCCCTGTTCAAGGCAAATGGCCACAAATCGGAAACATATCGAATTTAGGGCCACATATGACAGCGACTCAAATCTGATTCGAAATTATCTGATTTGTGTCCACACAGCCCTGAAAAGATCAGATCTGTGTCATGTTAAGGCAAAACAAACAAACAAACAAACAAATAAATAAATCAGACTTGAGTCACTTCGGCCTGCTAATGTGAAATTGTGAACTTAGACTTCACATTTTTTCTTTTGTCTGGCCTGCACTGGATAGAT
Source organism: Chrysichthys thysi (assembly GCA_030068315.1). Classification (NCBI taxonomy): domain Eukaryota; kingdom Metazoa; phylum Chordata; class Actinopteri; order Siluriformes; family Claroteidae; genus Chrysichthys; species Chrysichthys thysi. The sequence continues at coordinate 9,976 of JAQLOM010182214.1, read as the reverse complement.
TTCAGCTCATTAACAGACAGAGGAAGCAGGCAATGTAGATCACAGTTTGCTTTTCCCAAAAGAGAGCACTTGCAGTTGCAGGGTTTCATTCGTACTGCTGGCATAGACAGTCCTTTTTTTTCTTTTTACATGGTAACCAGTGAAGGCTTGTAAACTATTCACAGTCTGGACATGATCTTCACATGCTGCATGAACTTCTATTATCACAAAACTGAGCTTTGTAAAGTGTTGGGACCTAAATGTATGTTAATGCGCATGCATAGTTTCATACATAACTATGTCAAAGAGTAGCTGTGCTGCATGGAATGTGACTTTTTGGGGAGTGACCTTCGATAATGAAAGTACGTAGTCTTCTTCAAAGTTGCGTTTGTTCCCCCCTAAGACCTACCCTCATGGTCAAAGGTCATGGCTGTAGAAAATACAGACCACATTCTAAATGTTCACTTGCTCTTTGGATGGGTTGGCATCACAACTACACAGCTCCTGAAAGCATCTTCTTCAGAAAGTATAAGAGCACTTTTTGAGCCAGCTAAACCACACAGAGGATAGGATTGGATGTTTACTCAATTTATGATTTGATCATCATCAGAAAACCATTATGAACATGATGAGTCAGCAGTTCTGCTCCAGCTACAGACGTTCCCAAACATATGAAGACTGAGACGAGACAGTGAAAGGAAAGTGGGAAGCGAAATAACTGTTGATGCATCAACAAGTATAAGGTTGAGGGTTGGGTCAGAGAAGGCGGGATGGTACACACCAGTTAAGAGAGAAACATCAGAGAGAGATTGGGGTCAGAGGTGCTCTCCCACACTTATTCCTCTGGACATCCGCAAGGGCAGGATGGAGAGGGAACCAGGAAGGACCAGATGGGAAGAATTAAGCGTGTGAGGAAGACAGAAAAAGACAGGAAGAGAAAAGGTTATGTCTGTGCAGTGGTCCTTGGACTTAATGAGAATGAACCATAATCTGAGGAGAGTGGGCGTCTTGGCACAAGTGCAAGTCACTGCTGAGTCAGCAAACCCTGTATGTGAACTGTATACAGTAGTCCCCCACAATACCACAGTTCACCTCTCGCGGGTTCAGTGCATCGCGGTCTTTCAAATTTTGAATCATGGATTTTTTTTTTTCATTTCGCGGGACTCTGGAATATAAAAAATATTTTTAAAAATGTTACTTCAAACATATTACAAGAATGTTAAATCGAAATAAAATGCAGTATGTATTTCACCAGCAGATGAATACACAAGGAAAACACAGTTTACGCCACTTCTGCTTGTCAGGCGGACCAGTCAGGTGACCGCGAGGGAGCGCTAGGATTGGCTAGGACGCCTATAAACAGGAAGTCAACTCACCGGCATATAGTAACCATGTAGAATTTTACATGTTAAAATGACGCATGTTTAAGAATGTAGAAAGCGTTTAAGAGCAGAGGTCATGTTTATAAAAGTGTGGGAAAGGTTAGTAAAGGAGTGGGACGGGTTTATAAAGCCTTAATATATGTATAAATAATAAAATAAATGTAACGTCGTTACTTCGTGGATTTCACCTGTTGCGCGGGGGAGGGTTTGGGGTTGGGCCGGAACGAAACCCCCGCGATTAGTGCAGGTTTACTGTATTAGTATCATCACAACATACGTGATGAGCAGGACTTCTTAGAATGGCTGATGTGTTGCAGAAAGACCTGGGGGTTTTATAAACTGAGACTGTCTAATACAGCATTTCTCAAACTTTTGGTAGCCAGGAATGCCTTTTAATTGTAAATTAATTAATTTATTAAATCCATGGACCTCCTCAGTATAGATTTCATTTCATGAAAATTACTAAAAGCTTGTAAAGGATATTTGTTGGAGCCACTTTCTATTTCAGAAATTTCCACTAACTGAACACAATCAGGATTGAGGTAACTTTGGTGCTTGGACCCCTAAATATAATAAATGCGACATTATGTTTTCCACCACTGCAAAAAAACAACCCAGACCCCAAACCCCAGTTTGAGAACCAATTATGAACACACAATCCTGATCGGATCTTGGCCGCCATGTCCTCCAGGAGAAAAGCTAATGTTTACACCTACCCCTTTTCCACCAACAGGGAACAGGTTCTCTTCTGGTTTGCGCACCAAAGTATGAACTGTTCATGCACCAATGGAGAACATGATGGAAAAGGATAAATGAGACAAATATCTGCTATAAAAGCTTGCAGGTAATCAAGGTGACATGCCATCTTGCTGCTACTGTTTACTTGAGTTGTACATTGCACAACACCCTCTGTTGATGATGCATCATTTTTTACAATTGTTCCACACAAAGTGTGGCCTGGTTTGCTAGCTCCAAGGTTCATAGAATCCTAAGAGGAACAAGTACAAGAACCCACAGGGCAGCCTGGAACATGACTACACCTGGACAACCCGTGTTGCTCTGTCACTATAAAATAACGTCCTCTACTCTTAGCGTGTATAATGTTTTGATGGCAGCCTTCATCGTGTTACACAAACAGAGCACGGTAGAATCTCCTCTTCCACATAATGAGCAGACAAAAGAATAGATGTCTTAGTCCAAACCCTATGAAGTCATCCCCATCCTGTGTTTACACACACACACTTTCTAAAAACAGTGATTCCAGTAATTAACTTTTATATGGAATTTTACAGAAAACAAAGTTTGTGGAAAATGCATGACACCCTTTTCACCCTCACCATGAAGATAATACTGTCAGCTTTACTTTAAACGCAGAGGCTGTTAAGTGCCTTTTTCACTCACTTACTCGACTAGAACCACATATGAAAGAGACTTAGACACTCTGAAATGGACGCAGTGCTGGGCATTCCCGTTAGGAACATTCCAGGATTTGGAATGGTGTTTGGTAAACCTCAGAATGTCATCTTTCTGCTTAATACATCTATCGAGAGATGTGTGCTAGCCTTATGTTGAGTGTGTGCAGGGTGTTTGGCTGCTATTGATCACTGATTTAAAAAGGTATAATTTTCAGACATTAAAATTTTTAAGGTTCACCAAAGTACCAAAAATGACACAGGAGCATTGCTACATCTTAACACTTATCTAGGGCAAACTGAGATGTCAGTGTGGTTTCCTGAAAATAAACAACCAACCGCATGGCATAGTATGACTCAAGGTGCTGTGTCTGGGTGTCATTGGGTTTTTTTTTAACTTTACCCTGTCAGAGCGGTGAGGTGAGGTGGCACAATCCAGGCTGCAGTCAGACGTAAAATACCTTTCAGGCTTTATTTAGGCTCCAGGCAGAAGTGCATAAGACGGCAGGGAAACTCGTAGTCGCAGAACAGGCAGGGTAACCGAACTGCGTACAACACCACGAAGGAACAGGCTATAATCATAAACTGAATAACAAGCGAGAAGGTCAGAACCGGAAGAGAATACAGACGCCCGCACCTGGAGTGAATCCTCGCGCATGCGCCCACAGCGCCGCTGCTGAGAGTAATCAAAGTGGGTGCGCACGCGCGCAGGTGGCTCCATGATATACGCATTGTTCGGATACATTTATTTTCTTACTTTACAGATGACTGTTGTGATAAATGTGCTTAGATGTGTTTAGTATGTGCTCTTCTTGTTTTATCCTGTTCATTTTGTGTTTAAATGATTAAAAAAAAGCATATTTCGGTGTAAATTTGGGTCCGGGAACAAATTAACTGGTTTTTCATTATTTCCTATGGGGAAAATCCGATCAGAACTCTAACTTTTTAGGATTCGAACCCGCGCTCGGAATGGATTAAGTTCGAGTACTGAGGTACCACTGTATTTATGTTTGAACCTTACACTGTGTTGAAGATATTTATTGTTACTGCTCACTGCTACCACACTGTACTGTACTGTACTGTACTGTAGGTGATGTTAGCACATTACCAAGCTAGCGATCTTGGTAACGAGTAAACCAGCTCAGATGTCACAGGTATACAAAAGTGACATTTCTGTATGAGGTCTAACTTGCATTGTTACTTCTCTGGTCAAAATAGGGCAAACTTTATCTATCACATCATACCATGACCAATGCTGTATTAATTACTAGGATTAGCAAGCTAGTCACAACCATATCTCAGATGTAGCCCTGGATCATTTTTTGTGGAAAAATTGAGATTTTTAAGCAGAATGGGGCATTAAATATGATCATGACAAGCCCTGTACATCTTTTAAATAGTCATGAGCCTTTTCAAGCCTTCTTAGCCAAAGAAACAACACTTTGACTATATGTAGTGTCTGCTAATATTACAACATAAAATCAGCCCATGTACAATATGTACAAAGCATGTCTCGTTAACTGTTAGCCAAAATGTGGACACCCAAGCAATGTCCCTAGACACCAAGGTCTTTCAAACCAGAGAAACATGATTCGGCCTGCCCCATGAACCAAACTAAAGCCGCCCTGGCACCGTGCCAGTTCTTTCATTTGGTCAAAACTTGGGAAGATCACAGAGGATCCCATATACACACACACACACACACACACACACACACACACACACACACACACACACACACACACACACACACACACACCATGTAGCGCTCCAGACCTTTCTGCTCAGGCATGTCGCTATCCAACCCCAATGCACAACCAAACCTCCCAACCCAGTCATAATATAATCATCTTTTCAAAACAGTCGAGGCAGGGATGCGTTCAAAAGGGCACGCCATTCTGTGATCCTATTCAAAAGCACTGAAATGCTTAGCAGCTGGATATATATTTAGACCAGCCTACTTGTTGCCAAAAGAGTCATTGTGTCGGGGTGAATGAAATGATTCAGAAGAGTAGGAAAGTGATTTTACTTTTTTCTTTTCTTTGTAAATTTTCCTTAAAACATCCGATGACGCGCTCAGGTGTAATCCAGCTCAGTTTAGTGTTCGAGATAAAACGAAGATGTGATTGAGCAAAGGAATTTGGAGAATTAGAAACATGTTTGCGACAAAGACAAGACACTATTTTTAAAAGATGTTGATTTGGCTGCAACAAATAATCGACAAAATAGCTTAAAAAACAGCACAAAAAACTAAATGCATCATTGATTAAGCGTTATGATACACACTGGGGCACACACTACATCACTTTATTTAGAATAAAAACACATTTAATGGAAATGTCTTAAAAGTACTGGAACTCTGTACATTACAACACACCACACCATTGGTGTTTTTTTGGGTAATACGTGGATTTCTAATCACTGTATGAAATGGAAATGGTGGCTATGTTTGAATCATACATACTAAGACTTTATACTACATGAGTTACTACATTACCACCTATTTGGAGCTATCAAAATCAAAAACATGCAGTTGAACGCGAATTGGGAGTGTTTCATCTCAAGGAAGCTGTTATATTAGATATTATTATTGTTATTATTAGCTATTATATGAGCCAAGATATTCATTTTACTTTTGTCTTGTTGTAATTAAACCACCTGATATGAATCTAGTCACAAAATGTGTGCTGGGCTAGTAAAAAAAAAATATACAGAATACACCACCTTACTGTATTTTCTGTGTCAGATTCGGACATCAAAAGCCCTTATTCTCAAGCATCTCACTCACTCACTATTCCTTCCTGTACCACCAGCGGTACACCCCATAGGTGCGTCAAGCGGATCCCGTGGAGCTCAGTTGACGTTTCCTGGCTCGACGCATTTTGCAGGGTGAGGACACCAGTCTCACGCCTAACCCTCCCCTGACATGGGGCTCGAGATCACGCAACACAGAGACAGGCAGCCATTCACACTCATATTCACACCTACGGGCAATTTATAGGGTAGCAAATCCACCTAACGTGCATGTCTTTGGACTGTGGAGGAAACCAGAGCACCGAGGGAGAACATGCAAACGCCACACAGAAAGGCACCTACGTGGAACCCGGGGCTCGAACCCGGGACCTTCTTGCTGTGAGGTGACAGTGCTAACGACTTAGCCACCGTGCTGCCCCTCTCAAGCACCTGACGTCAGTATTGTCGTTAGTGACCTGTTATTTAATTAAACCTAGCTAAGAATCATATAGGAGTGTTAGTTTACTGAAATCCTGCAAATAAATAATTTTCACCACTTACTGCATATACTAATATGATGGTTTTTTTTTTTTACATTTTCCATTTTTATGCAACAAGACTACCAACACCAAGAGCATATTTCTTTTCATCGCACCACAACTGTTTGGTCAGTGTTTAACATGCTGATTAGCAAATCTGTGAGAACACAAACCACAGAATATTCAGCAAAACACACACACACACACACACACACACACACACCATATTCACACCTCAGCCTTCAAAGCACAAGTGGACTTGCAGTGAAAATGGCAGTGTCGCTCGAGCTTTTCATCTTTTGGTGAAGTGTAAATAAGCTCTGCACCAAGACAAATGGCTTCCTTTGTTTATGAAACTGATTATACAGCCTTTACTGTTCAAAAGACATGGATTACATGGATAAGAGCAACGCCAAGTCTTATCCCATTTTCAACCTCCAATCATCTCTACATCACACAATGAAGAGTCGACACCGTTTAAACATGAAGACGAAAGCTCCAAGTTTGGAAATCCATGAAAGAGTAAACAGTAACAATGCCGCGTGATAGTTTTATAGCTTAAAGATTTGACCGACCACTGTCCAGGCAGAAGCACGAGTAGAGCCTAATCACTTGATGATGATGATTATTATTATTGTTATCATCACTATTATTATGAGTAGCAGCAGAAGCAGATCCCATGTGCCTACTGTTGCCATGGCTATAAGTAGCAGTACTAGAAGTGTTGGTGGGAACACCCGTCTTATTTGCAGAAGTAGCATTACTACTATTAGTAGCCATGGTAACAGTTGTTACACTATGAATAGTATAAGTAACTATAGTATTAATAGTACATTATGGCACATTTTATCTACAGTAAAACTGTTGTTACACAACTAAACTGACCACATGGACTACATGTATGTAGATGTGGGTTGTTATAATGGCACTATCTGTCACCCAAATGAGGATGGGGTCCCTTTGGAGTTTTCTTCCTCTTGTCCTCTCAGGGAGTTTTTCCTTGCCACCGTCGCCACTGGCTGCTCATTAGGGATAGGGAGTAAATATATATATATATATATACACATGCACTTGTAGATATGTTTATTGACTAATAAGTCTTTAATTGGACATTATGTATTGAAAGCTGCTTTGTGACAATGTCTGTTGTTAAAAGCACTATAGAAATAAAACTGAATTGAACTGAATTTTACCTACAGTACACTTTCTTGGACTTTTTCACAACATCCCAGTGGTAGTGTACAGCTTACAGAGTTTGTTTACATGTTTTCTGTAAAGAGAAAAGCTCTCTTTCCTTCTTAAATAGAGTCCAAGTAGATTGTTGTTTTGTTTTTACTGCATTCAGGTCGTGTGTAAATGTTTATTTCTAGCCATCATCAACAAGTTGTTGTACATGATCACACTGATACTCTGTATCTGTATCTACTCTCTCTCTCTCCATAGACATACTCCACACTGTAACATCATCTCCTCCACCAAATCCCCTCTCCAATCAGCCCTAGCTCTTTCTTCTCATGAGCTCATCATGTACCACATGGAACTGAAGGAGAAAGTGTGCTGAGCTGCTTTAGATCCAGTGAAGACAAGTCTGCTTTACATGCACCCCCCCCCTCTCTATAGGCGCTTCAACACTATAGCTGTTTCCCCCCCCCCCAGCGTAGGGGGACAAAACCCCCAAACTCACCAACATCCCCATCACGTCCGACCAGAGCTGGGAGAAGCTGTCCGTCACGCCGCCTGCCGCCGCCGGAGCCTCGTCCGGAGAGCCTGGGTCCGCCTCCATGGCCCCAACGCTTAATTAAACTAACCACTTGATTAAATAAGTTAATTTAAATCTGAGACTGGGACTCCAGCCGCACACACCTCACACAGGTGGCCGAGTAAACTATTAAAGAGACCCTTTGTGTACAGGGCTGAGGGGAAAGGGCAAGAAAACAAACAAGTTCAACAACAGTTCGGGCGCGTTAAAGTACGTGCGCGCTTCACGAGCCTGGTAACTGATAACAAGCCGACTCCAGCTCCGGGGTGGATTCTGAGGTATTCCGCTTGTTTCCGGTTGTTCTCCATGAGAAAGGCAGCGCGGTGAGGTAAACAGCGCGGGTCACAAACTTCCAAGCGCCACTTTGACATGCGCGAGCTGTCCTGGTCCGCGCGCCGCGAGCGCCAACCAACTCCAGCTTGAGGGAGACACCGTCATACACAATGTCCCACAGTGATACTCATAAAGAAAAAAATCATTCGAGTCGCACACACACACACCTAAAATATCATAAAATACCGAGATACAACGCAACATTCGCGGACAAAATGCGACTAATGAGTCATCTCGGGAGTTGTTGACTTCTTCACGCTCCCCCTCTTACAAAATGGACTCGCCCAAGCCTAGTCACTCCTTTCCCATTACAGCACACACACACACACACAGCGCAGGGACGCTCTCGCGCCGACTCTCTCCACCGTGGAGCTGAGCCCGCGCGAGCTTCTGGGACATTATTACATTACATTATTTTTTTTTTTTAATTATTTTTAAAGGTAGCCTATTGTGCGGCTTTCCTGGCTGTAACACAGCCGAGGCGCATGTTGACACAATGGAACAAAGTGACATTTATCCTCCTCTCAGCGTCTCTAAAATAAAACGCGTGAGAAAAATGCCTCCTGGTGACGTCACCCGGCGCCTATTGTTACTAAGACGCCTGGAGGGCGTGATGGGCAGAAGGAAAGCGGGAGCCATATTAGAGCCTGGTCATAAAAAGGAACAGGCTTTGGTCCATCAGGGTGCAACCGGCTGAAGGCCTCGTTCACACCTGGCGTCCTGGGTGGGGTGGGACCCAACAGTGCTGAGAAAGGTTACAGGCGCAAGAGGGTCAAAGGTCATTCAAACCACTTTCAGAGGTGCTGTGACCATGTGACTGACCATATCACATTTATAGTGATATGTAATAGTTGTAGTTGACATGTGACCATATGGCATTTGTAGTGTGAACGCAAAGAAACGTCACAGTCCGCTACAAAGAAGTGCCCAGTCATTTCCCCAGCCAGAAACTCTTAGCCAGAGTTGCTGGTTTCTTACTGGATGTCCCAAGCACCGTTCTTTTCCACGCAAACTAGACTTCTAGTGTGCATTCAGTGAGGTCTTGTGGCAGGTGCTTTTTCAAAAGGGTCTTTTCACTGCTCAAAATTTCATTAGCTGACATCGCAACATAAAATAGGATTCCCAGGATACTTCTGCTTAAAGTCCTGTTCTATGCCATTAGAGTGCAAGAATGTGAGTGTAGGTTTCCTCTAGGTTCTCCAGTTTCCTTCTACTGCCCAAAACCACACCAGTATATGGAATGATTAAGATAAATTGCCCCAGGTGTGAATGTAAGCAAAATGGACTGATGTCCCATCTAGCGTGCATTTCTACCTCCTGCCTAAGACTTCGGATACACCGCAACCCTGTCCAGAATAAAGTGCAAACTGAGTGAGTGAGTATGATGAAAGAATGTCCTGCATCGTGCTGAAGTCAATGTGAAAGGTACACTTGCGTCATGAGACAATTATAGGAATGTACACAATGCCTACAGTAGGGGTAGAACAACAGTTCAAACCAACATCATGTTTGTGGTACGTCATAATACCTGCTTTGTATTTTTAAAGGATAGGGTGTTGAATGACATTAGAAGAACTGTTAAATGATCTGCAAATCCCTGTACCATTCAGTGGTTTAACACAGTCATCCATCGCACTATCCGGCGTCACCCAGAGTCTCATTAATCATATCATCTCAGGCCTGCTGCCCTGGCTTGCTCATTGTAGAGTTAAATATAAATCTATTAATAATATTAATAACCAATATGAGGGCGGCACGGTGGCTGAGTGGTTAGCACTGTCGCCTCACAGTGCGAAGGTCCTGGGTTCGAGCCCCGGGTTCGGCACGGGTGCCTTTCTG
>JAQLOM010182180.1:0-10537 GCA_030068315.1 Chrysichthys thysi | reverse complement strand
GTGCTGAGGAGATAAACTCACAGGACACGAAGCTACTGGACTGGAGCTATAAGAGCTCATGGACACGAAGCGAAAGCACTGGTGAGGCCACTTCCTGTTTACAACCGCCGTAACTAATCCTAACGCTCCCTCGCAATCACCTGACTGGTCCGCCTGATTTTATTATTTCTGTATATATATATATATATATATATATACACATATACATTAAGGCGGTATACACCATTTCCACTCATTTATAAACACGTCCTATACTCAAACACTTTCTACACTCTTAAACATACATAATTTTAACACCAAAAAAATTCTACATGCGTACGTACTGCCAGTGAGGTCACTTCCTGTTTACTAGCTGAAGCGGAAGTGGCTTACACAACCACTTTCACCTTTCATCCGCTAATGAAATACAGTGCATTCTGTTTTATTTTGATTAAAATGTTCTTTTAATGTTTGAATGAACATTTTTTTAAAATAATATTTTAGATTCCAAAGTACTGCGAAAGCCAAAATATTCCATGAAACAAAACGTGAAAATCCGCAATGCACCGAACCCGTGATAGGTAAGCCGCGATATTGCGGGGGTTCACTATATATATATTATATAAGATTACAACCTCATATAGGCCTCTTTTCAACACAGAAAGGTGGAAGAGACATTGCTTAAAAACACTTAAAAAGACACGGATGTAGCTTATTAAAAATTAGATTACTAAAAATTTAGGATGACTTCACACTACATAATGACTGGGTATACAGTTGTGCTCATAAATTTACATACCCTGGCAGATTTTATAAAATGTTTACCATTCTGTAAGGAAAACATGAGTAATCAGGCAAAACACATCTCTTATTTTCAATGCAATTCAAATGAAACCATGAGACATCTCAATATAACGCAATCATTAAAGAAAACAAAATACTGAGATGGTCCTTGTTCAAAAGTTTGTATACCCTTAATTCTCAATACTGTTTATTCCACCCTTTAGCATCGATGACAACTTGTCTTTTGTGATAGTTGTGGATGAAGGACTTAATTTTCTCAGATGGTAAAGCAGAAAGAAATTCTTCCTTGGAAAAAACCTTCAGTTCCTGGAAATTCCTGCCCTGTCTAGCATGAACTGCATGTTTGAGATCTCCCCAAAGTGGTTCAACGATATTGAGGTCAGGAGACTGTGATGGCCACTCCAGAACCTTTACTTTTTTCTACTGTAGCCAATGATGGGTCGTTTGGCCTTGGGATCATTGCCATGCTAGAAAGTCTAAGTGCATCCCATGTGCAGCTTCTGAGCTGATGAGTGCAAATTGTCTTCCAGTATTCTCAGATAACATGCTGCATTCATCTTGCCATCAACTCTGACCTAATTCCCTGCGCTGCTGTAGCTCACACACCCACAAAACATCAGAGATCCAACTCCATGCTTCACAGTAGGGATGATGTACTTTTCATCATAGGCCTTGTTGGCTCCTCTCCAAACAGCATCTATAGTTGTGACCATAAAGTTCAATTTTGGCCTCATCACTCCAAATGACTTTTTTTTTTCCAGAAGTTCTGATACTTGGTCTAGCTGCTGTTTTGCATATTTCTAGTGGCCTATTTTGTGACATTTGTACAGTAATGGCTTTTTTATGGCAACTTGACCATGCAGCCCATTTTCCTTCAAGTGCCTCCTTATTGTGCATCTTGAAACATCCACACCACTTTTCTGTAGAGAAGCCTGGATGCCAACTGAAGTTATTTGTGGCTTTTTCTTTGTATCCCGAACAATTTTCCTGGCAATTCTCGCTGTAATTTTTGTTGGTCTACTTGACCGTGGCTTGGTGTCAACAGAACCCCTCAATTTCCACTTCTTTTTGTGAGTCTGAACACTGCTGATTGGCATTTTTAACTGTTTGGATATCCTTTTATAGCCCTTTCCTGTTTTATAAAGTTGAACAACCTTCTCTCTCAGGTCCTTTGACAGTTCTTTTGCTTTCCCCATGGCTGAAATGTGCAAGTGACTGTCAAGAGCCCAGAAACTCACCAACTTTTTATACACAGACACTAATTACAAGCATGCAAGTCATAGGTGTGGACAATTACCCTTAATATCCAATTGACCTGTGTGTGTATTATCAAGCCAAAATTTCAAGGATATATAAACTTTTGATGAGGGTCATTTGGGTGCGTGCACTTGTCATGATTAAAAAACAAAACAAAAAAAAACACAATTGTGCAATAATAAATGGCTTTGCCCAATCACTAACTCTGAATGAAAGAGAAAATTTGGGGCATGGTCAATCATATTTTCTAAAAAAAAAAAAGGCACAACTGTAGCTATGTGGTGTATGATTTAAATAAAATGCCTGCCGAGTGACTGGGTCTGACAGCACAGTGATGGGGATTAAGAACATACAGTGCCCGAGTTTGATAGTACTCCTCAACAGGACTTGATATTACCCAGCATAATGAGTTAGATAGTGCCCTACATAGTCAATTTTCTTTATTAAGGACCCAACTCATTGGGAGTCCACAACAAAGTACAAAATAATACAAATAATAATTACAAGCTAGGATGCCAATCGTTCCACATCCTAGACAAGAACCTAACAGAACTCAGTACAGGGTTAGTTAAGGCCGAAGTAATACTGTTTACAGAGTCTGATAACCTGCACATACATCTTTACATCAAATTTCTTTACAGCAGAACAAGTAGGCACACCAATATTAAACATACAGCTTGCACTGCAACATCTTGGAGCATTAAGCAGCAGCCTCATACAATTGCATGATATACATTACATCACTGTGAGTTTCTGCTTACTGCCTTTTCTGTAACACCACCACAGATGGGCAGTATATAATGGGGGGACAACCCCCCCAAACACATACTAACCTTATAAGTGCTAACATTTATGAGCAGATTTGTTCATGCACACAGTTTGACACTGTAAATGTCATATTTACCCAGTTAAGGGTGCTGACCTAATTCACTCCATCACTCAGTAATGAGTCGTACTTCTGAGTATTATGGCTATAATATATGTATAGATAGTACAAACTTGTGTGCGCGTGCACATGTATCTGTGCAAGAATCTTACTTTACATGCATGAATCCGTAAATACACATGAAAAGCCAAAAGGCCAATGTTGGACTCACAAACTGACTCAAAAGATTAGTAAGGGTTAATTCAACCCCGGATATTCTGCTGTGTTAACAGGCACTGCATTTACTCCATAACTGCATCTGATTTCTGGGTTAAAGTTGGGTTTTCCAGGGAGGAAGAAGGTCTAGCCTGCCTGACCATGGGGTTTCCTCCTACCTTTGGAAAATAAACAGTTCCTGGTACATGCGAGAGTCACGTGACACTCTCCTGCTCTCCGCTGCAACTTTTTTCAACTTTAAATGTCATCAGTTCACGTGTTTGGGGAAATAAGAAAATACTAGCATTGTGCAAGATTAGAAACATGAATCCTGTTGAATGAGAGGATGGCAGAATGACTAACACCACCTGCAGAGAAGAGCAACACCGCCAACAATCTTTCTGTCTTCAGCTGTATTTTGTAAACTTTACACTTTTCTTGCATTTATAAAAAAAACCAATTCTTAATTAGACAGGTCTGGGTTGCTTCTCGCTTGCAGTTTGAGCTTTATAAGCTCCGAAATGAATCATAAACTCGATGTCCTGTCAGGAATTTCCAAAAAGGGGCGAGGTGTACCGTCAGCTTACAGGAAGTGTTCGCGTTCGCACTTCCGCTTACAGCTCGATACATAAAGTTCCACATTCACAGCGGGGACCAATAGAGATGCACAAAGCGCTGCACAGGACGCACATGAACTCTGCAGCCCTTCACAGGACGGAAGAGCCCCAAACAGACAGGCAGGTAACCCGAACCCTGGTCTGAATAGTAGCCGATTTTCTTCAGCACGTCTAGTTTACTTTCGGTGATTAATACTCCATGTTGTGATGGCTGCGGAGGTCATTCTGGGGGATCTGGTCCACCCTGACTGTGCTCGGTACACACCGTGTGTGGAGGAGCGCCTGAACAAGGTTCTGAGCTCTCTCGGAAATGGCACGCGCGAGCCCGTTTACCTCATTCTCCAGCAGCACGCGGGAGGCTCCGAGGAGATCACTGAGACCTCTCTGATGGACAAATGCGCAGGTCTGAACAGACGTGTGCATGTGGTAAGCGGGAGCAGCCCCGTAGCCGTGCTGTACGCGTTCAAGCGAGCCGCGGACGAGCTGGGGGTCAAACACGTGCACGTGTTGACGTGCAGGGCGCGGCGCGCGGAGCTGCAGGAGTGTGAGAAGGAGCTCTTCACCGCGCTCTACACCTTCACCTACAGCACCGCGCTGGACTCCGGCTCCTGTCCACTCACACAGGGCGACAGCATCTGCCCCCAGCGCACTGAGCTTAAAGAGCAAATCAGCGGCTTCCTACAACGCCTCCCGGCGCTCCGGGGACAAATCACCCTGCTGAAGGCGTCACTCGTCCCAGGTGCGTGTCCCTGAGTACCGGAGCAGGACGTGCAGGCTGTTTAATAGTACAGTGCAGTCATCCTCCGCTGTACCGTGGGTCACATTTCCCCGGCTACTCGCGGGGTTTTATTTAGAGTATAGAATTATTTTGCGGATTTCCGCGGTATTATAAAATCTAAACATTAAATAAAATGGAGTAAAATATGAATAATATATACAATACAGTACAGTGTATCTCATATTTACACAAAGAGACAGAGAACATAGCGTTGTTTACAAAACGAGGTATGGGGATGCAGAAAAAAAATAGGCTGGAGGAACGAGTGTGGCCAATCAGAATGCCCTATTGATTTATCCTTGGTTGTGATTGGCTGCTGGCTCCGACGCGTACGGTCGGGGAGAAGCAATCGCCAACATCCAGTTGCAGTACTCGCTATAAATGTGATGTTTCTATGTGATGACTTCTACCCAGAATGCACCTCGCTATATGCTTGCAAATGTTTTCTTTATGTGTTTAATTGTGTCAAGAAAGTGTTTAAAGAGCGTGGGAGGATAAATTAGGGCGTAGGGGTGGCATCTGTGTACCGCGAAAGACGGGGACTGTATCTATAGGTATAAAAGAAATGGCATAAAGGTTTATCACCCAATGCATTCCCTTATCTCGTAATTTAGTAAAGTTACTATCTCGTAATTCCAAGAAAAGGTCTGATAATTATGAGAAAAGATCTCCTTTTCACCGACCATAACTTTTCTCATAATTAGGAGATCCTGGCCTCATAATTACAAGATAGTTTCTCCTAAATATGACATTTGTTGACAACTTGTCATTTTACGAGATAGTAAATCCTAATTACAAGAAAGATTTTTTCTTTTGTGAAAACAATATGCTTCTGTAATCACAGCATCAGCAAGTGCCTTGAAACATCTTTAAAGTGAGTTTCAAGTAAGTGGCTTTTCTGTACTTTTCTCGGTACAGGTGTTGAAATTACCACAGCAGGCGTACAGCTGTGGTAGATAGCTAGACATTAAATTGAAAACCTCTGGAGCAGCAGGTTATCATTCCAGCTAACTGGAGGACACATCTGATATACAGGGTGGGCCATTTATATGGATACACCTTAATAAAATGAGCCTTAATCAAACCTTAATAAAATATCACCTTAATAAAACCTTTATTAATATTATTATTATTATTATGTATAATCTTTATTAAGGTGTATCCATATAAATGGCCCACCCTGTACATCTAAAGACTGAGATCAGCTATTTAAACAAATGGGATATGTTATGGCTCTTGGTTGGTCTCTAGCTATCTTCCCCATCTGTAGTGTATTTCAACACTGGGCTGGGAAAAGAACAGAAAATCCATTTACTTGAGGACACTAGATTGACTTGAAGCCATTTTAACACTTCACCCCACATAAGAAAAACCGAATTTTGATGAGTCCATTTCCATTCCGCCGACGAGATATATCCAGCGTATAGAGTTAAAGACCATGACAAACCTTTATGGGAAAGACGCTTGAATTTAATTTCGCATTTGTGAATAAAGACGTTAATCTATATTATTATTCATCCTTTTAGAAATCTCACTACTTTTTCTTAGGAAGGAATTTCTAAGAAATTGTATAAATTTGTTCAACATCAAACAGACTTATTAGTTACTATTTTACTAATAGAGCTTTAAAATGAACTTGTGAAAAGCAAGAGGATGGCTTCACATGTCCTTTCTTCCTTGTTTCTGCAAAGACTGCTTTGCACACGGCTTCACCACAAGAACAGGTGGAATTTCCTACATCAGCACCCTGAGTTCTCTAAACCTGTTCAGCAGTTCTCGTCGCAGAGACTCACGTGCCGAAGTGGCTGAGAACCTACGCCGCCTTGGCTTGCATGCCGGCTTTCAGCCTCACCAGTTCCACCTCACCAAGGTGGGACTCCTGACCCTGCACTGTTTTCATTTAAAATAACAAATCCATGAAGCATAGGGAAATACATCCCCCAGAGCCACTCAAGCATCGATTCATGCTTTTCATTATCTTCTGAGATAATATACTCTGAATGTTAGCAACTAATTTTTTTTTTATTCTGAACATACAACAGCTCTGTCTATTTTACACAATATGTTAAGAAACACAAACTGTAGCAGACATTACTGTTTAAACCTTACCTCTGTGAGATCTGTGAGACCTGTGAATCTGGGTTCTAGTTCAAGTTGTTTTGCAATATATCATATGCCTTTACATTTCATCATGACTCAGTATTTGTTTTGCATTATACAGTATCATGTGTCTTTACATTTCATAATACAGTGGTTAAGTTTCTAACTGAGAAAGCCTTTTCAGCAAATGTGTCTTGGTTTATTTTTTGCTGTAACAAATTAGAATAAAAAACATTATTACATATTACTGTCAAACAGGACCTTCTGTTTTTGTCTGTTAGGTTAACCATGCCAGTGATGTGTGGGTAATGAACAAACCGGAACCTGACAGTTATGATGGCATTGTGACTAATCAGCCAGGAGTTGTAATAGCAGCCTCAGGAGCTGACTGCATGCCACTGCTTTTTGCTGACCCTGTGAGAAAGGTCATTGGAGTCGCACATGCTGGTAACGTGCCTTGTGATCCACTTTAACTTTCAAATCCATATCAAATAATGAACATCCATTTGTTTTTTCTATGTCTGGTATTAATATGGGAGTCCACGAGACAGTTATACTAAATATACTTGCAACAGTATTAAAAATGACACTTGCATCAAGATCATTCTTAAAGATTTGCATATATTTATTTCCTCCCCTAGCTATCATAGCCTTTATGGTTGTATGCTTTAAAAGCCATTTCCTTCAAATTATTCCTCATCTCATGGGTATAGAATCCCAAGAATTCCCAGAATTCCCAATCTCATGATGTGTATAAAATCAGCCATCTGCTCAAACACAAGTTTATAGTGTATGTGATATGAGACAGCTTTATTACTGCATTTTACCATTGTTATTATGGTGGTTGATTTACTCTTCTGTACTGTGACTTTTTATGTTTTTTTTTTATATATTATAATTTTCATATACAGGCTTCCACAAATTGTAACTGTAGACCTCAGATGATTTAAGTCATGTATATTGGGTTTATTAGTGTTTAAAATATGTATAACAGCAGAAATGCTTTAGCTTTTGGTTTTTATTTTTTTGAGAACTGTCCTCCACTGTGAAGACGTGAACATTTTTGTTTTACGAATAATAAGTAGTAAAGGATTTTTGCAAACATGCACACAATTTTTATTTATTTATTTATTTGCTGGATGTAAAAACACACACACACACGCACACCAGAATGTTACTAAGAAATCCAACTCAAATGTGATACTTATTTTCATTTCCTTGTCACTTCTCTATAGGCTGGAAGGGAACCCTCATGGGAGTTGCTATGGAAACAGTAAATGCCATGGTGCGGGAGTTTGGCAGTGAACTTGCTAATGTGGTGGCTGTGATTGGGCCTTCTGTTGGACCCTGCTGTTTCACTCTGGAACAAATTTCCGCACAAAAGTTCCAGGCCATCCATCCAGACTGTGTCAGAAACATGGAGTCAGCCAGGCCTTATGTGGATATCAGACTTGCCACGAGGTAAAGAAAAAAGTACTGTTTGGGTTTTGGATGATCGATATTCTAGAAACTTCAGATATTCATTTTAGTGAAAGGTCATTGCTCATATGTTTGGGCAGTGTCACATGTTTAGAGAACCTAGCAATTTACTTATGATGATGATTGGAAACGGTGTAGAAAATGTCTTCATAGCAATACTAAGTAAAAAAAAAAAAAGGCAACATTTTTTTACTGAAATACGATAAACACAGAGGTGTGACGTATGAAAATGATTTGTCAAGAGAAGTGCTGAAATCTTTATTTTGGTAGCAATCATGTCATCCTAGGAGAAACCTTACTTTGTAGCATTGCTGCATATTTTAGGGTCCTCCTGGAGAAAGGCGGCCTCCTCCCAGGGCACATCCAGGATAACAGAGTGACAGACAGACCCAACATCACCCTCTGCACCTCCTGCCATCCTGCATCCTTCTTCTCTCATGTTAGAGATGGCCTCAACTTTGGCACTCAGATTGGCTTCCTATGGATCAAAGAGCCCCATGAGCTTAAACAATCAGATCCTTAGAATCAGTACTATACAATGTGAGCATCTCATTTGGATGCACAAGCAAAAAGCACAGATATTCAAAGTACTTATAATTCAGTAAGATGTGTACATATTGTGCACATATTGTGGACATATTGCTGCCATACCACTTACCTCATCTCACATTTCTGAAGATACACTTTAGTGTGCATTCCGAATATATCAGGGGATATTGATACTAAGAGTAAATGATGCAATTATTTTGTTTTGATAAATGTTTTGAATGGATGTAGCACACTTGGCCTATATATTGGGTTCTTTTTATAATGGCATATACTGTATATTTATGATGTGTAGTGTATATATAATAGATACTGTATAACACAAATGTATTTTTAGCATAATATAGATATTGTATGTTATAGATATTGCCTATTAGAGATAAATATAGTATATAACAGATATTGTAGATAGCATATTATTTATATTGTGTAATGTCTCTGTTGTGCATTACACATACATATATAATTTCTATTATATACGTACATTGCATCCATAAAATTCTTTGTGTGTGTCAACGTACTTGTCCAATAAACATCTTATTCTGATTCTGGTAAGAACGAACTAATTTGAAACTGCTGTTTGAATTCATTAATACAAACATTATCTAGCATCACCTCTTGGTGTTCTCCCTGTACACTGTCTGTATAACACTGATAAGTCTTTAGGGACCTGCACAATTAATTTCCTGTAGTAGGCTATTTCCAGTGACTGATCTATATAGGGCAGGTCAGGTTCTAAGAGTCTACAGTGATGGAATGCCACTTTGACCAAATTAACTGATACATAGTAAATATCATTACATTATTAGCAAAATATTACTTTCGTTAAGAGTTTTTAAAAAGGAAGAAATATATATGGGGTGGCAAAGGTGGTATAGTGTTGTCACCTCACAGGGTCACCAGTTAGACCTGGAGCTTGGCTTACTGTCTGTGTGGATTTTTGAATGTTCTCCTTGTGTCCATGTAGGTTTCACCCGAGTTATCCAGTTTCCTCCCACCTCCCAAAACCATGCCCCAAGGTGCGAGTGAATGAAAAATGTGTCCGTTCCATTAAATGGAAAAAAGTGCAACCAAACAACAAATTATTTCCCGTGTTGTGTATACAGTTCTACGTATATTGTGCACTCTTAAAAATGTTAGACACTTTGGTTTGTCCCATAAGGTCTATATTGTAGAACCTTACAACAAAGGGCTTCACTTTCAAAGTATAAACCCAATTAAGGACAAAACAAATATCCAAAGGTCCACCAGAGGATGGTTCTTTCTGTTTTGTGCCCAGTCTCAGCTCATCCTAATAGATCATATAGGTCATGGGCATGACGTGTCTGCGTATAAGAGTAGACACTAGATGGCTCTGTTCTCTTTGCTTTAACATGAAGTGCTTGTTTTGCATGAGATGTTACAATGTGGTTGGCTCCCATCCAGCTGCAATTTAGCTCCACCACAAACAGCCCTTATTATCCATTCTGCCACGTCATTGTAAACATCTCTGCTATGTCCTGTCATATTAACCCATCAATTTATTAGAGGGTGACGGAACTGCCAGTGGGCGCTTACATACATGGTTTGTCAGACATTTCTCTGTTAGCTGTAGCCGTGTAACTACTGGTGTCCTTTGTGTGGTTGAAAAAGCAATGTCTTGCGCTGGTTGTTTGCCATTGTGGTATAGTTGAGGTTTGGTGAGGATGGAGTTTCAGGAGCATAAGCTGTGCCATGGGAGGGGCACTCCTTTCAGGCTTGTTTACGGTCTTCTTTGTGTCTATAACAGGATTAAAAGTGCAGGTACATGCATTCATGTGAACTGAGGGGGAATGTTAAACTGAAATCACACACACACACACACACACACACACACACACACACACACACACACACACACACACACACACACACACA
>JAQLOM010182151.1:0-10538 GCA_030068315.1 Chrysichthys thysi | reverse complement strand
ACACACACACACACACACACTCACACACACACACACACACACACACACACACACACACACACACACACACACTCTCTGTCTCTCTCCCTCGTGTTGAATTGGTGTAAATGCAGAAGCAGGAATTTAAATTCCTGTTTCAACCTGAACAAATAATTAGCTCTGACCCACCCCCAAAACTTTCTCTCTCTCTCTCACACACACACACACACACACACACACACACACACACACACACACACACACACACACTGAACACAGCTGTTTCTAAAAACATAATTACATAGGAACATCTGGATTCTAACTTGACCAGAGCAGAAACACACTTACAAATGCCCTGAGGGCTGAGGTCCCCATAATGCCTGGACCTCACAAGTGTGTTTGTGCGTGCGCGGGTGTGTGTGTGTGAGTGTGTGCGGGGACCGAGCCGATCTGATATCGTACTCTCGGAAATTAAATCTGTTCCGAATCCTGTGCCCGTATGTAAATGGCTCAGTGATGCGTGTCTGTGTGACTCATGAGGGTTTCTTATTGCTCTACTCGTTTATTACTCTTATTGATGACCCCTCACTCTTCCATCTCACTGTTCATTATTCAGTTATTAACAGGAAGGGAATGTAGTTACTGATGTACCAAATGTCTGATGATGTCATATGGACTTCAGATCAGCTAACCAATCATCAGCCTCACTTCAAACTGGCACTGAGTGGAACTGTCGAGAGACTCATCTATCTCATCTTTCTCTCCTGTCTGTCTCTCCGTCTCCCTCACTCAGTCTCTCTCACTTTCTTTCTTTCTTCAGGTCCCTTCAAACACAGTACTTACTTTATTCAGTGTGTGTTTGTGTGTGTGTGTGTGACTGAAGGACAGGGAGAGAAAGAAAGAGAGAAAGAGAGAGGGAGAACAAACCTTCAGTGTCAACCACTGTCCATTTTTTTCCTCCAGCTTCTAGTTTTAAACGACCTTCCTTCCTCCTACTCTTTGTCTTGAAAGTGTATGTGTGTGTGTGTATGTGTGTGTGTGTGTGTGTGTGTGTGTGTGTGTGTGTGTGTATGTGTGTGTGTGTGTGAACTCATTACTTCCACCCCTGTGTATCATGAAGAAACACCCTAACTTCAAAGATTAATGGAGCTCATCAAGAACGAAGAGGAGCCACAAGATTTACAACACACACACACACACACACACACACACAAGTCGAGCTTACTCAACATCCCACAAGTGATGTAGCATCACAGTGTAGGCCTGAATCAGTGTTATTTATATCAACAGAGACTGGCTTATTCAAGTTAATAAATAACACACTGATAGGAATAAGATTATTTACACCGGTACCGAGTGAGAAAGTGGGGACGTCTATTACAGACCCCTCAGAGGTCCTCATTCTCCACCCCTTGAACTGCACCCCAATATAACCTGCCCCTTTTAATTTGACCCTCCCATCACCCATTTCACATATCCCTCATTTTACCCCTAAACACAACCCGAATCCCATCTTTCCTATCTTTTGTCCCTAAATGGTTCCCAGTTGTACCTTCCCCTCTTTAACGGCAATGATGCCCCGGTCTCATCTGGCCCACTTTTCACTCGTACAGTACTTGTACTTGTTACATCTTAGCACTAAACCATACCCCGTCTCCCCTGCCCCTCTTTTTGGTGAATGATATTCTTGTTTTACTGCCCCTCTTTATAAGGACAAATGGTACCCACCAGATCTGCCCCTTTCTACCCATAAACATTATCTGAGTCCCTCTTGCTCGGCACGACTGTTACACCTGCCCCTCTTTGTTTTAACTAACTAAATACTACATGGGTCTCATCTTCCCATATTATTATTCCAAAACAAACCTAGTATTACACCCGTCCCTGCTTTTTTGTAAATTATTCCCACGGTTATTTCCCCCCTGCACTTCATCTGTCACTTTTTACCCTCCACTATTCAGGTCTACATTATCTGCCCTTACCTCACATGCGCCTATTAAACCCACAAACACTTGCAGGGCTTTACCTTTCACATTGACACCACTAAAAAATCCCACCTTCCCCCTCTTATTATACAGAAACTGCTAAAAACTGGTAACTAGTCCCCACCTCATATGCCCCATTTTATTCATGTACACTATCCAGGTCTAGCCTATCTGCCCTGTTTATATAGTTTCATAGTACCCCTGTTACACCAGCCCCTTGTTTTACCCCTAGACACTACCCGAGTCCCACCTTCCCCATGGTACCCTTTCACATCTGTCCTGCTTTAAGTGTTCCACAATACCCAGGTCTCATCTGTTCCTTTATGCTTACAAACAGTATCTAGGTCTCATCTGCCTCATTTACACAATGCTAAACAGTACCCCTGTGACACCAGGCCCTTTTTATCTACTAAACAAAAGTGAGCCACATCTTCCCCATCGTTCTATTCCTCAACAGTACCCCGCTTACACCAGTAAAACGTTTTGTCCTACACCACACCTGTTTCACGTGCTTCTCATTTTACACCTAATGCTACCTTAACTATTGACTGTCCTGATTTATTTTACGCCTAAACACACCTGTCTCACATACCTCTCATTTTACCAGAACAGACTACCCGAGTCCCACCTTTCCGTCTTTTTCACCCCCTTACCTCCCCCTCTTAAACTGTTGAGCAGCACTCCTGCCTTTCATTTTATGGCCAAATGTTACCCCACCTCATCTGCACCTTTTTACCCACAAACCCTACTCGACTGACCTGCACAGTTTATAATCACTAAACACAACCCCTGTTACATCGGTCCCTCTTTTCTACTACACCTCACCTGCCCAGTTTTACTCAATAAATAACACCGATATTACCTGCCCCCTTATTAATAGTGACCCCCTTTCAAATACAGGCAGTTCCCGGGTTACGACGGACACAACGTACGCCAAATCCGATCTCACCAATGCTTAAAATAATGACCCTAATTCGGACATACAATCGCTGACCCAAAGTTATGACGAATACAGCGTAAGCACGCAACATGCTTAGGCCAGTATACGCTGTAGACCGCCGCTGTGTTACGCTGTTCTTGCTTTAGTTTATCTTTTTGCCCTTTATTATGGCTCCTTTGCGTAAGGTTGATTCTTCTGATGGCAGTGAATTGAAGAAAAGGAAAGCCATCACAATGGAAGTGAAATTATCTATCGTGAAATTGGAGAAATGCCAAAAAACATCGGTCGCTCGCTTGGCCTCAGTCGGTTGACGGTCGCTACCATTATAAAGGATATCGTTAGCCTTATAGAATAAATATGCCATATTTCAATGAACAATGACTTAGGCAATTATGCTATGAGGCTAATGATATGTCCCTTCCAATGTGCAAGCCAACCACAGGATTAAAGGTACAGTAACAAATTTTTCTAACCCTAACCCTTCCGATTTACACCCGACCTTAGGAATGGATCTCCGTCATAACTAAGGGACTGCCTGCAGTCTCAACACTCCCTCCTCACCCTTGATCAAATAAAATAGACGTAAGTCGCTCTGGATAAGAGCGTCTGCCAGAATGACGCGAATGTCACGTAATGATCACGACTCAAAAGGTCCCATGTTTCCCTTCTCTTTATCCCAGAGCCTGTTTCATTGAACACAACACCAGCGCCCTTGAGTCCTTGTCTATCCTACCCCACTTTGTTTTTTTAACCCCATAATAGGAACAAATATCACTTACACTTGTTTAACCCAAAAGAATAACCACGTGTCACCCATATTTCGGTTTTAGTACCCCGAGACTAACTTGGCCAGGTTTTACCCCATGTCTCACATGCCCCAGTTTTACCTTTCAAATGACATCCAAGCTCACCAGTCTCTTTCTACCCCCTTCCTTTGGTTGTCTCTCTCTTTATCTCCAAGTGTCACTGCACTATACACTTGTACTCCTTGTAAATCCTTGTCTATCCTGCCCCTGACACCCCTTGCTCTCGACCCCAACAGGATCCTCACATGCCATCTTTACTTTATCCCTGTCCTTCCTACCCCACTCTTTAACCTTACTCATTCCCGAGTCTCAGTGGCCCAGTTTTTTACCCCTATACCATACCCATGTCTCAGTTGCCCCTCTTTGAATCCAAGCCATCAGCAGTACCCTGGGTGTACCTCCTCGTCATTTCCCCCTTTACCATTTTCGCTCGGCGTAAATGCAACCTCTGTCTCACCTACTTCTGTCTGAGAATCTCTTGTATTCCCGTATCGAGAACGAGGACGTGTGCTTCCATGTTCCGAGAAGACGTAAGACTTTTGTCGGGTCATGTCAGATCGAGATGTTGATATCCGATACAAGAGAAGAGCGATCGATACGGCAGAATTAATTTCACCATCGATGGACCTTAAGGGAAAAGGGGCTTTGATTTATCCTCGCCAACTTATTGACGGTACCTTTTAAAACACTCGGGAACTGGAGTGCCACCGCTGGACAGAACAGTGTGTGTGTGTGTGTGTGTGTGCGCTTGTGTATGCAGTATCCTGTATCACTGCTATAACAAGACCTGCATGCCCCGAGGCGAACATCTAGTCATCGTCATGAGTAATTCACCGTTCTCGCCATCTGCCCACCGACACACACCCACACACTCGAGTACATTCGGACATATGCTTTAACATAGCGGTTTAGCTTTTGACAAGCTTCCAACTGCTTAGCATTATCCAATCGCTATGTTTGCATTTGATCATTTAGACCACTCTACCTTCCTAGTAGCAATATAGAGTTAATTTCTTTACTCCAAAAGCAAATTACAGTTGAATTATCGCTATGAACTCATGAACCGCTGGTATTTAACCAGCGTGTATATTGTTTGCTTGTACGAAATTTAATATTCCTGCTGTGGGGCAAAAAAGAAATCCTATGCAAATGCCATCAATCTGCTACATAATGTAATTTGGAAACGTTAGCCATAACACCGTAAGCTGTTTGACTCGTCTTTCAAACAGTCATTACTTGCAGTTCGACTGTGAAAGTGTTTATCCGGTTTATGAAATAATGTCTGCCTGAGTCTGGGACGTGAAGGGAGTCTTGAATTTTTTGCTAGTTTTTTTTTTTTTTTTTTTAACATCAATTTTCCCTCCTCGCGGCTCGTGTTTCCATGCCCCCGATTCGCGATCCGTGAACAATTAAAACACAAAAACGCAAGGGAGAACCTCCTGCAGGAAATAGAAAATGTGCCTGGTGCAGACTAGCGTGATTACTCCTTCTCTCTTTCTTCTACTTCTCTTTCTCTGAGCTCAACTCAAGCCTGAAGCCATCACGTCATTCGAAGATGAAGAGACGGCGGAAAGAGGCAATGCGCTCATATTGCATTTCATATCACCGTAATTTTATCACGACTATCATGTCATTTGATATTTTATTACGGAGTTATAAATTATCACTGGAATTATGGGTTTGCTTTCGCTGAGGGTTGAAAAAAAAAAAAAAAGAACAAGAAAGAGAGACCTTAAACGTCAGCCCTCGAGCGCTACTGGAAAATTCTCCCTTATGGGAGAAAAAAAAAAAAATCACACGCAGTTTTTCATTATAATTTGTGACGCAAGTCACAGACTAAAATTGAAAACTCTGGAACTGTGACTCGAGTTGAACACATGCATCGGGTAACGACGTGAGAACGAACGATTCTGTGAAAAAAAAAAAACACTCCCAGGTTGTCAAGTCGCTAAGTTATTACAGTAGCTAGTTACCTAACTTTGTGTAGTTCACATTTCTTTTAGTTGATTTACCCAATAAACACTTCCCAATTAATAACTGCTATTTTAATACAAATCATTTTAGACCAAATCTCCAGCTATAGCACGAGTTCACATCAACACTATTTTATTAAACTTGCTGTAGAGCTTTAACTGATGAAAAGTCATCACCAGTGTGTGTCACGTGATCTCCACTTTAATCCAAGAAATGGACTTTTTCTCCAGGTGATCAGCATTTTTGTAAAGAGAATATAACGCACAATATAACGGAATCCGTTACTAGAGTCCGTCCGTCCCCCCACCCCTCCCCCCCCAAAAAAATCTAATTAGATAGATCATTTGCTCCAAATCTAAATAATTATATTTACTGAACTGTGAAATGTGCTTGTTATCATTAGGGGTTTTTTTTTTCCAACCCTGTGGACTTTGTTATCTAGACCAGCGTAGCGTCTGGACACCGTCGCGTTCGGATCTTACTTTTGTAATCTTTGGAACGATAATATTCAAGAGTTGAACACCGTGTTTAGTAAAGATTTCGCCATACTATAAGGCAACGCTTTTTGCTCTGGTTTACAACATTTCCATGATCATGATACTGGATTTAGCGTTCTAACACAGTGCTGCCGAATTCCCAACTCTGATTGGTCCGATGGTGTTGATTCACTTTCCATAACAGTAGCTCTGAGTAACGTAGCTGTAAATCACTATTAATGTTTATATTTCCATGAACATGCTTATATTTGTATTAACATGTTTGTTTGAACATGTTAGCGGCTTTACGGGCGCTCATTCACGGGGCTCCACGGAAACTGATTTAAAAAACGTGTGAAATCGTTAATATGGGAAGATCATCTAACTCAAGCGGCAACTTTCCTCGCAACTCAACACACCACTAACACTAACTATCATGTCAAGCATGCTGATAGGCTTCCTATTTTACACACTTGCCACTGCGAGGTCAGGAATAATGCACGTTATGTGTTCCAGATGTTTAAAAGTGTAGTTTCTGTGCCGCCGTAAAGGGGGGGAAAGACAATTCCAAGTGTCCTGAAAAGACAGGAGGCCCATGAAGACCCTGGGGACTGAACATTGCTCAGTGTGGGAGGCTAAGCGCATTAAGCTGTCACGGTGCCCAAAATTCCAAGTGGCAACCCAGGAAGAAGGTAGCTGTTCACGCCATTATGCTAAAAGATTAGGCAGCCTATTTTTTTAATGCAAATTTTATTTTTGATAAATAAATAAATAAATAAATAAATAAATATTTGTGTGAACTCCGTATTATTGAGTCGGGCGGCACGGTGGCTGAATGGTTAGCACTGTCGCCTCACAGCAAGAAGGTCCTGGGTTTCTTTCTGTGTAGAGTTTGTATGTTCTCCCCGTGTCCACGTGGGTTTCCTCCGGGTGCTCCGGTTTCCTCCCACAGTCCAAAGACATGTGCATTAGGTGGTTTGGCTACTCCAAATTGTCCGTAGGTGTGAGTGTGAGTGTGACTGGTTGTCTTGTCTTTGTGTTGCGTGATCCCAAGCCCCGCGTTAGGGGAGGGTTAGGCGTGGGTCTGACGAACTCGCCCTGTAAAATGCGTCCGGCCATGACACGTCGGCTGGGCCCCATGGGGTCCGCTTGACGCACCTATGTGCCGCCAGTGGTACAGAAGGGACTATGGATAGATGGATGGTATTAATGAGTCAATACAAAAAAAAAACAAAAAACATTTTAGATGTCCAAATGTTAATTTTCCAAAAACATTATTTGTATTTGTATGAAAAATGTTTGTATGTCAGTAAAGAACACAACATGCTCCTGCTGCTGGGTATTTGCATGCAAAAAACTAAGCAACAGTCAAAGTCTCCAGAGGAACTGGGGCAGATTCTCCAAGATGCTCAGAAAAGCAAAGCGTACAGCTCATTTCCTTATAAAACTGTACAAAGTGTACCTGGGACAGGTAGTGTGGTATGTATTTGGTAACTTTGACGGACATTCAAAGCACCCCCCCCTCCCCACGCCTCTCCATGAGGATGTAGACCCACATGGGTTTCTCTCATCCTAAGTAAAAGATCCTTTAAAGTTCGATATGTATTTTTTTTCTTATATAAAGAGAGGCCCCAAAAATGTACATTCTTCAACAGGGGTTACCTTTGCCCATTTGTAAAAACCCAAATCGCATGACGGTATCAGCGCGTAGAGCCGTGGGGAGAGACGTGTGTGCCGTAATACAGCTTTTATGTCGATATTTTTCATCTTGAAGTGTGTATACATTTGTAGGCGTTTATACACTTTTTGATTATATTTTACCCTACACTGACCATATATGGTAACTCGATTGACCTTGATTTTCAACATAAAAATGAAACATTTCTTTTAACATATAGTCTTGTGCTATCCTCCAATAACACTCTGGGCTTGAAATTTTGAACTGTCCTTGTATTTGAATTCATACCAAGGCTATATAAATATACATATATTATAAATATATCTATATTTATACATATTTTATAGAAAGGGTTACCGTATTTTCCGGACTACAGAGCGCATCGGAATATACGCCGCACCCACTAAATTTTAAAAGATTTTTTTTTAACACATATTAGCCGCACCAGACTATAAGCCGCAGATATATACGTTGTGAAATGAGATATTTACACAAGAAGATTTTTATAAATGATTATTTACATACCTTAATGTGCGTGTCATGCTGCTTGCGTCAAGTGCCAAAAACTACCAGTAATGTCTTCTTCTGTGCATTGATCTGTTGCGTCATTCACGTTTTAGCGCCCCCTGATGGCAGTTAGCGAAGAAAAATCTATACATAAGCCGCATTGGTGTATAAACCGCAGGGTTCAAAGCGTGGGAAAAAAGTAGCCGCTTATAGTCCGGAAAATACGTTAAATCCTTAAAAAAAATCCCAACAACCCCTTCTGCATATATTTCCTACCATTTTCCCCTGAATGCTCATATAAGACATGGTCTTATATTATTTTTTGCTCCAAAAGAGGCATTAGGACATATTTTCAGGGGATGTCTTATTTTTCTATGAACAATCAATGTAAAATACTGATGTTAACCCTGGATATACTGTACTTTAATTCATGCAAGCACGTTTTCTTTGGTACGCGAAGAAAAAGATCCCAGTGAGCGACAGACTGCGGTGGTTCCGTGAGTTGTAGTGAAATCATCCTACACAATAATCCTCCTGCTCTCTGTCATGGATCTGGCAGCGTGGAGCGTGCGTGCAGCACACCCGTTTCGGGCACTCCCAATAGCGGTGCATGCCGGAGGACTCATGCCATGTTCGCGCATCACGTGGGTTACTACAGGTGTTCTGCATTAGGACTAATTATACAGACTATAAATAGACTGACTTATGAACGGCAAGTTTGTGAAGCATTAGTTTGCATTTCTCCGTGCTGTTGCCAAGCCATGTTCTAGTGTTTACCTTGCTCATGTTTTGACTCTTGCTTGTACTCCAGTTTCCGTGTTTTTGTTGTAGCCTTTGATATTCCTCTTTCTGTCCCTCTCTCGTCTCCCTCACACCAGCCACGATTCTTTTCAAAGCTAAAGTGCAGGTTATTTTGTTTTATGAATTTTTACTTTTGCAAAATGATTTTGTATTCATCAGTTATATAAATATTTCTGGGTTGTGGAACGAATTATCTGAGTTTCCATTATTTCTTATGGGGAAACTCGCTTTGGTATACGAGTGATCTGGATTACAAGGACGTCTCCGGAACAGATTGCGCTCGCAATCCAAGGTTCCACTGTACAAACCTTTTTCACAGTTCTATTTTATATGGAAATTTAGCTGAATTCACGTTAAGATTTATGTTACAAAGTTAGTAAACTATATTTTTCTTAATAATTTAGCACTAAAATTGTAAAAACGAAAAATTATATATTGCACCAAAAAAAGCAAACCAAAACAGTTATCTGTTGGGATCGAAGAAAAAATCCACGGACAACCGAGGCTGCAAACTCTGAACCGCGACTTCGCAGGGTTCAACTGTATTATATCCAGACGCCGGCTCGGGATTGTTACTAGGGCTTATTTTTGGGGCAGGGCTTATATTATGAGCATCCAGAAAAATCATGCTCGGGCTTATTTTCTGGGTAGGTCTGCAAAATTAGCTGTACCAAGTGTAAAATAAATCTGGCTATTCACTTGAACCGGAGATCTTTTTTTTTTTTTCGTTTCTAAAGAATTCCACGGAACACAATTATTGCTATTAAATTAGATTTCGGTTGACATGATTTACAGGCATAATAACTTTTAGAATGGCGGCTTGTGATTTCTACAACTGTAATAAAATTAGAAAATCACGCACCCTGTGGCTAGGCGTCATGGACCTCTGGGGGTCCCGGGGGTCCCATTTTGATGACCATAACTCTAGAATTATTAGAGATAAAAATCCCTAAATATATCTAAGTAATAAGTAGAAGTGAACTGAGAAATGCTTGGGACTTTTGATTTTATTGGCTAAAAATCTAGACCTGACCTAAAAGCCCAATCATTTAAATGAGGTCCTTGTAAGACACAACTCGTACTTGAGTTACACTTGATATTAAAAGTGTCTAATATTAAATGTAAAACAAGTCTGGAATTATAGTAACTTGCAGTCTGTTTCCCCAGACAAGTGAACTTGCCTTTAATAACGTACTCATTTAGAGTCTCATTACCCTTTGAAAGTGCGAGAGGAAGAATAAAATAGTCCTTAAATACCAGTGGATGCCCGGCTTACGAACGCGTCGGATGGCCAACAAATCGACGTACGAGCTAAATTCCTGAACAGATTTTGTACCGACCGACGAACAAATCCTTGACTGACGTACAGACAGCCGACCCACGCTTCACGCC
>JAQLOM010182135.1:0-10539 GCA_030068315.1 Chrysichthys thysi | reverse complement strand
TCTTTGGACTGTGGGAGGAAACCGGAGTACCCAGAGGAAACCCACGCGAACACGGGGAGAACATGCAAACTCCGCACTCCGCCTTGCTGTCAGGCGACAGTGCTAACCACTCAGCCACTGTGCCGCCCCGATGAGGCAGTTACTTTTACTTACCCAAGAACAAAATGTCACAATTTATTGTGTCAGATAATTACATCCTCCACTCAAGCAATCCCATCCATTTCAAAATTCCTTCTTCAGCAAAGATCCAAATGTAAAACTCATACATTTCTATAAAAGAGTCCAAAAATACCAACACCATGTTAAATTTAATTTCTCTTTTATATCAAAAAATGCATTTGCTTCTTTACTTTGCATTATGTGGCAGCACCGTGGTGCAGTGGTTAGCACTGCCACTTCACAGCAATAGGTTTTTGGGTTTGCATGTTCTCCCCATTTCTATGTGGGGTTCTTCTGGGTGCTCTGGTTCCCTCCCACAGTCCAAAGACATGCATATTAGGTCAATTGGCTGCTCTAAATTTTCCATAGGTGTGGATGTTTGTGTGAATGGCTGGCATTCCTGCATCCCTGTGACCCTGAACGAATAAGCAGTATAGATAATGGATGGATGGATGGATTTGCATTACACGTTATTTAAACTGAACTGTAATTTTTGCCTTTTGAAAAACATTCCTATGAAACTGATGTATATTTAATTAATGCACACGAACATAATTTTCTTCACAACCTTCAAATGGTTGTGGTGGAATATGTTGGTGGTCTGGGAAAACCAATTGGACTCAATCTCACATTCCCACCTACAGGCAATTTAGAGTCGCCAATGAGTCTAATCCCCTCTCTGCATGTCTTTGGACTGTGGGAGGAAACCGGACTACTCGGAGGAAACCCACGCGGACATGGGGAGGATGTGCAAACTCCACACAGAAAGGCGCCCTGGTCATCCCCAGGGATCGGTCCCAGGACCTTCTTGGTGTGAGGCGACAGTACTAACCACCGCACCACCGTGCCACCCCACTCTGTATGTTTAAATGGTAAAAATATTTGAATGTTTTAAATGATTTATTGAGGCATTTAAAACAAGAAATTCTTCAAAATGAACAGAACTGACTGGATGAGTCAGCGATTATTTCCACACCAACATTAACATAAACCGAGTTCAGTCATGTGAAGAGATGATGAGGCTCATATTTAAATACAGTGAGTGACTTTTGCTTCAAGTGAGGTGACACATTTAGATGATGTCCATAATTAACATGAGAACTCATTTCCTCTTATAAACTTATAATTCTTTACATTTTGGCAGGATAATAAGTAAGGTCATTTTGACAGAATTGGGATGAAGCTTTAAATACATGCAAAAGTAAGATGTTTTCCTCAGTGATGTATTCTACCATGTGAAGGGTTTTCAAAAGCTGCCATGGTGACGCATGTATGTTTCTAACACAACAAGCCATGTCAAAATGAAAGAATTCCAATAAAAAAGCGTGTGACATCAACCTCAAGAGGAATGAATGTACCAATATTTGTAGTATATTCTGTCAGATTGTCACTGATGATCAACTCAGCTTATCGTCACTTAGACCATTTATGACATTTCCCCATTCTACAAGCACTTCTGCAAAATTTAACCATGTTGTCATGGTGACCGCAGCCCCACTCCAGCAGTAATTGGGACTCTCTGTACTGAGAGGGTAACCTGTTAACCCTGGGGATCAGACACCCCAATAGCACATTAAGTACCTCTCAACCAGCATGATTAGGGCACTTGACCTCCTTACTGAGAAAGACAGACTAACTGAGAGAGACAGACAGGCATGGAGAGAAGGAGTAGTCCCATTTCCAAAACAAAATCTCAATACACAACAAAAAAGCACAATAACAACAAGCTAGAAATGTGTGATGTGAATGTTTATCTATCCATCCATCCATACATCCATTATCTATACCACTATCTATTTGGTCAGTTATCTATCCAGTCAATCCATGATTAACTCTGTTTAAAACTTTACCAGTTAACAACCACAAACATGTTCATAAAAGTGTTACATTTCATAATTTGATCATAGGATCTAGTGCATTATTCATCGACTCGTAATATGAAATAAATTATTTCAGTCCTTCCAGTGTCTATATCACGTATTTGTCAGGATCACCAAAAAGCCATTAATAACCTTTCACCCTCACATTCACACCTATGGGCAATTTAGGGTCCCTTGTTGACCTAATCTGCATGTTTCTGGGCTGTGGGAGAAAACTAAAGCCCCCTGAGGAAACCCACGCAGGCATTGGGGGAACATGCAAACTACACAAAGAAATGCTGTGGTGACAGGGCTAGCTGCTGCACTGCCCTGCAGTTGTTATTATTATTATTATTATTATTATTATTATTATTATTATTATTATTATTATTATTATATAAATAAAAGGAACCAATTTTTAAAGATGCTTAACGGTGAGGTTTTCTGAGAGGTTATTTAACATTTTTAAAGGAGTCTCCAGTGTCAGATATATATATATATATAAACACTTTATAACAATCAGAGAGACAAGGCTGTTAATGTAAGTTTCCCAACCTAAGAAAGTCCATGGTACAGAACGATTTTTCTTTTTGTCTTTCGTCTTCTGCCGCTTAATCCTGTTCAGGGTCGGGACACACCCTGGGTGGGTCACCAATCCACCACAGGACGACACACAGAAACAGACAACCATTCACACTCACATTCACACCTACGGGCAATTTAGAGCAACCAATCAGCCTAATCCCCTCTGTGCATGTCCTTGGACTGTGGGAGGAAACCGGTGTACCCGGAGGAAACCTGCTCGAACCCAGGACCTTCTCACTGTGAGGCGACAGTGCTAACCACTCAGCCACTGTGCTGCCCTCGATTTTTTTTTTGTCCTAATAAATTCAGAAAAGAGGGGGGAAAAAACCCATAATATTAAACACGATAATAAAAAGAATGGCAAGATGTTATGTAATGAGAGCATGAATTATTCACATTATCTACAAACATAGGAAAAAAAAGTCCTCGATTTCTGCATGCTATTAACCTAAAAGAAACACTGCATCTTAATTCATTACAGATGCAAGCGTTCAACCATGCACAGAGTGTCATTAATCTGCTGATTCGCAGGCTCACTTACCCTGTAACACACACTAACACAGAACATGGGCAGACCGTCATCAATATAAACACCAGACAGCTCAAAATAAAGTAGCCAAATATCTGGAACACTGTCAGTGTGCACCTACAAGTCAGAGGAATGTTATCAGGCTTTAAACAGAGAGTATGCATTGGCTGAATATTTCCTCACTGTCAGAGGTACAAAGCAGAGACAGATAATGAGCAGGTACAGGCTCAGTGCCCACAGCCTCGCCTTTGAAAAGGGCAGGTAGAGAAACAACCGGCTGTCCAGAGAGGAGAAACTGTGTGTCCCCTGCACCACATGTAACATCAAGACAGCTAATCAGTTCCTTCGCTATTGTGAAACATATTTAAAAAGGCAAATTTCCACTGTAAAATTCCAAACTCATATCTGGAACTTCAGCAACATCAAAATTTCACCTCTGGAAAAATCAGATCTTCCTGGGGGGAAGCATACAAAGCATCTCTCACTGCAAGATACCTATTCACTTCTTATGGCCTGCATCTGTCGTATTTTGTAATTTCTCTGTATGTTGTGTGTGTTTTTCAAGTTTTCCAAAGATCCAGTCCATTGCACTTCAGTCCTTTTGTTGTCAACAAGTTCACCTTGTTGGTTTAATGCTCAGTACAGCCCTGATTCTTTGTAAACCATGCTCTCATCTTAGGTATATTATAGCATTGTTGTTACTATATATATATATATATATTATAAAACTGTTTTTTTAATAGTGAGGGCATTTTCTGTCTTTTTAAGGGAACTGGCTGCTAGTGTGCAACATTTAGCTTGGGATTTTGTTTATTGTTTTGGTCTGGGTCATCCCTGAACAGATAAAAACCAAGGTGCATTTGTTGCCAACCGGTCTACATTGGTGTATAGATTCCAATCTGTCTATGTGTAACAAAAGACAGAGGTCAGACAGATGATTGAAAAATGCCTCACAAACTGTTATGGTGTAAATTAGCCTATAGAATAGAATAGAATAGAATAGAATAGAATAGAATAGAATATATTCAATTATTTGGAAAAAAAATCTTTCCACATCTGTGTTTGTGATTAGTCAATAGGAGCAACTGACTAGTTGTTGGGAACCACACTGAACAGATATTGGTTATTTAGCGACAATGGTGATCAGCGATTTGGAAACAATGGTGATCAGTAATTGGTGGTTAGGAAAAATGGTGGCCAATAAATAAGAAACAATGGTGATCAGTGAGTTGTTACTATGGGAATCGGTGGCCGTTAGGAAATAATGGTAATAAGTGATTGGAAGACAACGGTGATCAGTGATTCTTGGGAACTATGGCGATCAGTGATTGGTTGTTGGGAACAGTGGTGATCAGGGATCAGTGAGATCACCAGGTAAAACTCAGTGCTCACTCAGCTTGTGTAATCAGCAGCTATTATGTGAATTAAAGAGCTTTATAAAGTGCAGAACACTCACTAACATCTGATGAAAAACTTGCTTTATTTGTCATTAATCTCGTAATTCATCTTTTTTTTAAATAAATTCACAAAAAGTCGTCTGGGTACAGTGGCTGACGTATGCCTTATTTAAAACCCCAAAGGGAAGAGAGGAGCCTGAAACATGGTGTTTGCGATCAACATGTTTTACAAGACACAAAAACATCATATATTATAGACACAACATAATCACTGACAATAAACATCCCTGAGACAGTCATGCACATCTCCTTTCTGAAAAGAACATAAGAAAAAAATGGAGAGAGTTGCAAACTGCTGTGAGTTCAGCCAAGTGTGTGTAGACAGCGAAAGTAGAGGCAGCAGTAACCATTCACAAGTGTGTTTGAAGCTCAGACCTAATTAACCCACAGGGAGAATAACAACACACCTTCTCACATGACCTCTGGCCCCAACACCTGCCGAGTGAGCTCCCTTCTCTCCGGTATTAAAGCATGCGATGATGATCATAATTGCATGAATATTACAGTGTGTGTGTGGGGGGGGTGCTATTGACTCATACCTTATTGAATCAGGCACAGATCGCTTTACAATAAAATTCTTTTTAAAGTGAAGTAAAAATGCAAAAACAAATTAAGAACAAAAATGTAGTGACTATTTGAAACTACAGTTTTAAGTGTGTTTTAATAAAGACTGGAACCAGTACATATTTCACTCATATCTATATTGTTGTTAATATTGTTGTTGTTGTTGTTTAGTTATTGTTATTATTATTATTATTATTATTATTATTATTATTTTTGCTTGGGATTAGAGGAATGGCTATGAAACCTACATGAGTTGACTTGATGGCACTAGTGGCAGATTTCTTTAATCTCCTAATTTATGCTAATATTAATCTAATACTAATCTACGTACATTAATATTCTGCCTAAAAGCTTGTGGAAATATACTGTGGAAAAGACTGACATAAGATGCCATTGTGGCTACCATGAGGCTAAATACCGGATATGGACAGTGGAAGCCCAAGAGGGTCAAAACAGGTTTGTTAACCGTTGATGGACAAGGAAATTAAGTTAGAACCTTAATCATAATAAAACAAATCACATGTTTAACAATCTTTGGCTAGATCTCTGTCTTCTTTTGGTAACGTAAAAACCATCAAATTGTTCATGAATCTAACTAGAGCTTGGTTGGCAACACAGCATCAAGATGATGATGGAGTACATAGTCTGCCAAGCATTTATAATGGCGTTTAATATCACTTATACACAAAGAAATAACCTGCCAAAAAGCAAAAAGGTCAAGCACAGTCTTTCGACTGAATTTGTGAAGCACAGAATCAGTCGACCAAATTATTACATCCTACAAACAATAATGGATTAAAGTGTAAGTGCACTGCACCTCGGAGCGGAGTCATGTGACTTCAGCTGGAGGTGGAAATGTCACTTCCAGCTCGCTCTGAGAAGAATTAACCAATGGCTCAGAAAAGCCATTAAGAATAACATTATCGACGCTGCCGCCTGTTCAAAAACGTAAACTAAATGAAATACAGCAAATACATTTCCTACGGAAACAAGGAAACCTTCATGACTAATGTGAATGGTCATGCTCCTTCGGTTTTCAACAAAATGTCATTAAAACTACGTGAATGGAGTTTCAGTTACCTTTTTTAATACTTTGGTGCAAAACAGCTTCACTAAAAGCAGAAAATTAACCTCCTGATTTTTTAAAGGAACATTGAAAAAGTGCACAGGATTTATTGGTATAATACTACACTCCCATCTGTTGGATGGAAACACTGCTCGTTTTCTCATCTTTAAATGCAACGGATTCTTAACTGCATCTTTCTTCATTCATCTCTGCATGGAGTGGGACTGTTTATAGCCCAGGAGGTACAGCGGTTCAGGCTAGCCCACTCCAAATGCAGAAGAGTTTAAAAGGATGTCTCAGACACATTTTCTACGCATATATTATTTTTAAAAACTAGTAATAGACATCATTTTGCTTTTAGCTAATTGAACTTCACGAAGATCGGTGACCTATACGCTGTGTTTTATGTAGGTTTCTTTGTGCTAAAGCTGGTGTTAATCTCCCATATTTACTATAGTGTAAGACCCAAGCTCGTCAGCTAATAATAAAACTAAAAACAAGGAAGATAGTTTGTTAAACGGTATATATTTATCACAGTTAATATGACAGTTAACACTAGCTAGGTTTCTCAGTTCTAGGGTTTCATGCTGTCCAGAATATACACTAATGCATCTTAACTAAGACTTGAAGAGCTTTAGGTTTTGCATTCTTGCATTCTGCATCTTGCTCACTGGTCCCTGTTATGTTTCCACCTGGTGTAGAAAGGCTGCAGGTGCCAGATTTGATCTCTTTGCACTCTAACTTGTGAGACTCATTAGCTCTCCAATTGCAATTCAGGGAAAGTCAACACTGTAGCACTTAGGGAGAAAGTCGTGAGTTTACTTGTCAGTATTATTATTAATATATTCTTAGTTTACATTTTGTGAGGGGGGGTTGTGCATTTATATGCAAGGCCTGGCTTTTGAAAGCTACTTGTAATGTTAGCTCAAATTAATCAGGCGTAAATATGACTGACGCAGCGGGAACTCTCCCAAGCTTTCCTGTTACTACTTGAGCATTGATCTCCACTAATCTCCATTCAGGTCCACTCATCTTTGTTCATCTTTAATCACCTGTCTTCATGTTCATTTATTTCCTCTCCATTCAGACTCATTCATCTGCTCCATTTATCTCCACCCATCTTCTATAATCTCCTTTTATCTCCAACTCCAACCATCTCCACTGACTGCCATTCATATCCACTTACCTCCACTAATCCCTAGTAATATCCACTCACCTCCACTCCATCATTGTTCATCTTTAATCACCTCCATTCCTGTTCCTGTATCTCCTCTCCATTCATCTCCACTCATCTGAAAATCCTCTCTTCTCCTCTCCATTCATCCCCATTCAACTTCACTCATTTCCATTAATCTACATTCCTATCCACTCATCACCACACATCTGTATTAAGCTCCAACTCATCACTACTCACACCCAGTCATCTGCATTCTTCTCCGTTAACCTTCATTGATCTCCGCTCCACTTCAGTCATCTCTGTACATCTGCACTCAAATCCACTCCTCTGCAATAATCTCCACTTTTTTTTTTACATTCGTCGCCATTCACCTGCACTCATCTCTATTCCTCTCAAGTGATCCCCACTCATTTCCATTAATACCAAGGCTGACACTGGTGAACATTATAAGCAATGTCAGTTGCACTAGAGCCATGGATAGAGCCACCGTTCATTTCATTAAAGTCAAAATGCTAGATTGATAACGATTGAACTTGACAGTGGGTTTTTAGACCAGAATGGAGCAGATTTTTTCTCTATCGGTTCAAGATTGGACGAGAAGTCATTTGTCTGTGCCAGGATGCTGCAGTCACTATCCTAATTAAAGAAAACTGACTAGAAGAAGACAGCAAGACATGATGAAAGACAAAAGACATTTTGCAGCAGTAATCCCCAGAGTAACCCAGTCCTCCTCTCCAGCAGAATTGGCGAACAAGCTGGGAATTAAGAGCTTTCTTTTTTTTAACCTAAAGAAGCATTTTGGAAACCTACTTTACTATGTGAGAGGGTTGGGAGGGCATATTGCACCACTTTACCTCCTGCTCTAAGAAACAACTCCTTATATAACACCCACAAGATCACCTCCATTTACACACCCATTACAGCGACGTGAGACGAGCTGGAGTGATGCTCTTTCCTCTCCTTCTTGTTATCGTTACTGAAGAATATAGGGCAACAGTATTGATAGAAGATAGATACGAATGGAGTCTTTGTCAGCACTAATAATCAGGAGTGACTAATCTGGCTCTCTCCTGTAGAGAGGTGAGGGCATCCCCGATCCTTCTGCAGGACTCCAAGTCTTTTTCACTCCATCAGCAAATACTGTAAAGCTCTGAGGGCCAAGGCTATCTGTCAGAGCTGATTAAACCAGAGGCTAATGACAAATGACCGCACACTGAGTGAAAGCCGATTGTTCAGTAAAGGAGAATCAGTTCTTACTGTGTGGGGGTTTGTGTGTTTGCACACTGGAAAAAAATGACTGTAGATGTGTGTAATAATTTACCGGCAGCTTGGGTTGCAGTAAAGAACTGTAAAATGTACGATAAACAACTGTAAAACATATTTACGGTAAAGTACTGTCATATCTTAATGTCACAAATATACAACACATAAGTCAGTACAGCTCACTTGGCTGATGCAGGATACAGTTGAACTGAAGGTTAAGGGTTTTGCCCGATCATGCTAGTTCTGGGAAATGACCATCCAACTTTCTGAACTGTACCCAACACCTTAACCACTGAGCCTAGGGTTATCAACTGTCCTGATTTACGCGGGTTGTCCCGGAAAATGAGTGATTTTGATGTGTCCCGATGTGCCCCAGCTCTAGTCCCGTATTCCAGTCACAGCCTTACCGGACAATAATAGATTACTGTCAGCATGGCTAGTACGTGGTGTGTTTTCGTGTCTGCACTGGCCACTAGTGGTGAACGGGGACAAAATTTCAGATTGAGTGGTCAAAATTAGCAGTGAACCAAAGAAAAACACACCCCTCCACCCCCACTGCAAAATTTTAACGACGCCAAGCCCCCCCCAGCGACAGCATTGCAATCTTGCAAGCGGGGGGTGTGTGGCTCGCGGCGTTTTTTTATTTTCTAAAAGGTTGGAGACCCCTGCTGTAGAGATTGTGCTGTATTAATGTGAGGTGCTTAAGCTGGTTGTGCTGGCGCAGTAGTTAAGGTATCGTGTTACAGGTAAACTGGTGATGTGTTCATATCCCAGCACTGTCAGGTTGCTTTGTTTAGGTCCTCGAATAAGACTCTTCAGTTCAGGTGTACATTGTATTGAGAAAATGCAATGTGTCGTTTTAAGATATGTAAAATATTAGAGTACTTCGGCGTAAATATGTTTTCAAATTGTTTACTGTAAATTCTACAGTGCTTTACTGGCAACCCAAGGTGCCGGTAAATTACTGTAAAAATCGACAGGAATTTTTTTTTGTACAGTGTAGGTGTTTCCGAACATGTGATTGTGCGGCAGTTAAGGAAATCAAATCCCATTTCAGATATACTGCTTATAATTTCCACTGTAAATAAAAGTGCATATGTGTTATAATTACAGCTTAAATGAAGTACCAAGGCTACAAGGGACTATTATGGGATTTTTTCCCCCAAAGAAAACTCTGCAGTCTGTGTGGGAGCATAACTGAGTCATATAAACAATGTGTATATGATTAGAAGTGTGTATGTGTTCATTAGTCTCTCTGTGCGGTTGTTGGGTTTGATGGGAAGGTGTGTGTTGGTGGGTGGTGTGTGGTGGGTGGTGGGTGGTGCGCAACCACAGTGCACAGCAATGAGCAATTCTCTCTCTCTCTCTCTCGCTCCCTCTCCATCCCTGTAGGCATGAGACACTTTAATTCCAGAGATAATTTATCACTTCTTTTCCACTTTAACTCCAGAGACACATCCCTGTCCACCTCTCTAAATCTCGTTAAAGACATTTTACCGTTAATTAGCCAAAAGTCCACCAGCACATCTTTCAACCTGTTTTTATTAGACTAACCTCCTATTTCCTTCTGTGACCATTTAGGATTCCATCACCCTTCAGGGTGGCACTTCACCTCTAGCTTCTGTTAATGTGAAACTTTTGATTTCCCTGATGCATTCTGGGAGATGTAGTTCTGAAATTGACCTGTAGTAGAGAAATGGAACATGACAGAATACAACAAAGGTCGATTTACTGTAGGTGTTCTGCTTCAGTCATCAAGAATCGATTTCCAACACGTTATATGAAATGCGCTGTGATGTTCGATGGTAAAAGTGTGTGTGTGTGTGTGTGTGTGTGTGTGTGTGTGTGTGTGTGTGTGTGTGTGTGTGTGTGTGTGTGTG
>JAQLOM010182112.1:0-10540 GCA_030068315.1 Chrysichthys thysi | reverse complement strand
GGGTGCGCAGGCCCCCCCCCCCCCCCCCGACAGTCCAAAGACATGCAGATTAGGTCATCTGGCTTTTCTGAATTGCTCATAGGTGAGAACACGAATATGAGTGGCTCTATATTATTGATTATTATTGAATATTGCATTTTGTGAGAGCTTGTAGTTGCCAGATATTGAACAGCTGAAGCAGCTTAACAACAGAATAAGCAGTAAGGAACAGGAACATTACACAGGGGCTCTAACACAGCCTCGTATTTACTACTCATTATCATTTATACAAACCTTCACTGTCCTTTATGAGTCAGTGGAACATTAAATTACAGCAAAACCCCATGATGCCGGTTAGGTCCTGATATTGTACAGTGTATATAAAAAAAAAAAAATCTACATGCCCGGTTAAATTGCAGGTTTTTAACCACGATAAATGATGTCAGATCATTTTCCATGATTAATGTATTAAACATGGAACAACTCAAACACACAATACAAGTGAAAAACAAATAGAAACTTTTTAGGGGGAAAACATATAACCTGACTATTGTAACTAAAACCTGCAGTTTTAACGGGGTGTGGATTCATTTTTATATTCAATTCAATTCAATTCAATTTTATTTGTATAGTGCTTTTAACAACAGAACATTGTCGCAAAGCAGCTTTACAATACATAATGTCCAATTACAGACATATTAATCAATAAACATATCTATAAGTGCATATGTATAAAGATATAGATATATGCCTATCCCTGATGAGCAAGCCTGTGGCGACGGTGGCAAGGAAAAACTCCCTCAGGAACCAGACTCAAAAGGGAACCCATCCTCCTTTGG
This sequence comes from Chrysichthys thysi, assembly GCA_030068315.1. NCBI lineage: Eukaryota > Metazoa > Chordata > Actinopteri > Siluriformes > Claroteidae > Chrysichthys > Chrysichthys thysi. Next base: position 9,722 of record JAQLOM010182112.1, on the reverse strand, counting down.
GTGACAGTGCCATTATATCAGCGCACATCTACATCCATGTGTTATGTGGTCATGTGGTTATGTGTTATATAGTTTAGTTGTAGAAGCAGTTCACTGTGGTGTAAGAATAGTCTGTTCAGCTGCAGCTGATCACCAATGGGGCCTCGAGAGCAAGACGATCCACAACAATCCAAGTCACGGCCAGCGCCGAAGATCTGCCCGTGCCACCAGCAGGCCAGCGTCTTCCTCAGAGCTCCCAAATGCACACCGAGGCAGTCTACATGGGCCCTCCCCAATAGCAGCAAGATGGCAACCCCAATCTGGAGCAGGACAACACTCCAAAAACTGGGAGCAGGACGACACTTAATGATCTCTCAATAACAGCATATGCAGCTCAGCAGAGAGAGAGAGAGAGAGAGAGAGAGAGAGAGGTTAGGTAAAGGCATTGCCACATGGAGGTTAAAGGCAATGTATACAAAGTGCTGAGTGCAGACAAAATCTCTGGTGAGACTAGCTGTGACAGCATAACTAAAAGGGAGAACCAGAAGGTGACACCGACATGAGGGAGCCCTGGGACATAAAGCACCCCCACACTCCCCCGCCAACAAACCTGAGTGAACATGTAAGAGTGGGGAGTGACAGCATCCAAACATCCCAGTTTACCAAAACACTCTGTACCTGAGAACCCTCCAGATCTGCTCCTTTAGCTAATAAAGCTATTAACAGAAAGCTTGACTAAACAGATACGTTTTCAGCCTAGACTTAAAAATTGAGATTGTGTCTGAGCCCCAAACACTAACTGGAAGGTTGTTCCATAACTGTGGGGCTTTATAAGAAAATGATCTGCCCCATGCTGTAGCCTTCAGTATTCGAGGTACTAACAGATTACCTGCACCTTTAGATCTAAGTGGGCGTGGCGGATCATAAAAGATCAGGAGTGCGAGGCCATTCAACACTTTGTAGGTCAACAGCAGAATTTTATAATCGATGCAAAATTTGATTGGGAGCCAATGTAGTGTAGATAAAATAGGAGTGATGTGCTCAAATTTCCTGGTAAGAACTCTTGCTGCTGCATTCTGGACTAATTGGAGCTTGTTAATACACCTACTGGAACATCCAGATAATACAGCATTGCAATAATCCAATCTAGATGAGATAAAAGCATGAACCAGTATTTCAGTATCATGTAGTGACATCATGCTTCTTATCTTAACAATATTCCTCAGATGAAAGAAAGCTGACCTGGTTATATTTTTGACATGAGCTTCAAAAGGGAGACTGGAGTCAATGATCACACCGAGGTCTTTTACATTTGCACACGGTGGTACACTCCGTATGGTTTTTCCAACTGCCGCAGAGGCGCGTTCCGTTTGGGTGGGTTCCTGACAGAGACGACGAATCTGGTGTCAATCCAGACGTAGCACGGGACGAGGAATCCGGCGTCAAATCGGGCGTGTATCTGCGCCCCCGGACTCAAACCCTGATTCGGCTGCAGACGCTGACCATGGCACGGCGGCGGACCCAGATGCTGACCATGGCACGGTGGCGGACCCAGACACTGACCCTGGAACGGCTGCCGACCCAGACGCAGCTCCTGGCATGGCTGCAGGTTCTGGCACTGGTCTTGGCACATCTGCGGGTTCTGGTGCTGGTCCCGGTACGACTGCGGGTTCTGGCGCTGGTCCCGGCACGCCAGTGATGACCTCTCGCGGGTCCGTGACGACCTCGGGCAGAACTGTGACGACCTCTGACGGGGCTTTGATGACCTCTGACGGGGCTGTGACGATCTCGGGCGGAGCTGTGGTGCTTTTGGGCAGAGTTGTGGTGCTTTCATGCAGAGCTGTGGGGCCTGTGGCAGCTTCTGTGGTGACAGCCGAAACCGTGGTTGAGGTTAACTTCGTTGCGACGGCCGACGAGGCTTTGGCTGAAGCTGATCGCGTTGCGACGGCAGACGATGCTGTGGTTGAAGCTGTCATCTCTGCGATGGCGAACAGCGCTGTGACTGTAACTGGCGTCTTAATTGAGGAGAGCTCAGTTTCCTCCAGTTTTCTGGCCTTTGTCCCGTTTCCATGCCAGTAGATGGATTGATGAAGTTACGGTGTGGATGCAGTTTAACCAGGATACGTTCCCACCTCACACCCAGTGTTCTCGTGATGGGCTCCACAATCCTGACCATGATAACTAGTTTACTAAAGATGAATAAATGAATGAATGATTATCGCTATTGTGTGAGCAGATTCTCATGATGCCGTGCTTCGATTCAATGCCGCTCCAACTGAGGGCTATGAGACTGATGTCGGCAGCAAGACCACCATTCGCGTCATCAACTCGCAGGTAGCCCTCTGTTCACCCCCACTTGTTTCTCTATTATAAACTGTACATGTGCACTTGTTCTCTAGCCAGAAAGACAAGAATGGAATGTTAATTAAAAAAAGAAACATGTTCTCTCTATCTGTGAACAGATTATGGCTCATCCACACCACAGGTTTGCTTACAGTCATCTTTATAAGAATATTACGCTTGTAGCGTGGGACCCTGGACCATATTCTGGCAACCTCGAAAAGGTGAGCAATAACCGAAATTCAATACCTGTCTTCTGCTGATCAGTATGTTGACATACAACGAGTCTTTTGCCTGGAAAGTCCTGCTTAGTCTAAGATGTATATCATGCACAACTTCTAATTCATTAGTGTACTCATAATCACTAGCATTAGTGCACTAGCAGTTAGTAAGGATTGAATACTGAAATGTATTTGCAGTTACAAGATGTGGATTTCGCAATATGCTAGTCAGCAATAAGGAAATAGGAAATGCGACAGCTGGTTCTTTAACTGCCCGCTGAATGAAGCGTTTTTAGTACGAATATTTGCATAAGATTCCAGATCTGTCTTCATTTCCTGTGTCTCTTGGGTCTTTCGCAGTGGTACCAGAACCCAGATCATGACCTGTTCACAGCATATATTGAACACAGGAAGAGATCTCCATCACAGCCCTTCTACATCCTGCACCCAGGCTTCCTCTGGAACCTGTGGGACATTCTTCAGAGTAACACAGAAGAAAACATCCATCCCAATCCACCCTCGTCAGGGTTTATAGGTTAAACTAACATCCACACAAAATAATACAAAACAAAACCTCAGGTTGCGCAGGTGACACAAAGAACTTTAAAGCCATTTTCAAACCCCAGGCAATATCAGAGGGGTAATTAATTAAGCTTGCCCCTCACAATGTTGTACCCCTTTTGGGGGTGCGAGAGGTTCTGTTAGACTTCCATTCATTTTTCACTTTTTTTCTGCATCAAGTAATTTTACTTCTGAATCCTTCTGTTCCTTTATATGACTGTTGTTATTTTCTAGACAGTCACAACACTGTATGACTCACAATCCAGTGTAATAAACCTTTTTCTCCAGCTAAGCCCAAAAAAATTACATCCCAAACCTGCGATGGTCATTTGCACAACCGTATTGTTTGGATAACAAGCTCTCTGGGAAATCTGACAACCTAGTTGGCCATCAGTAGTGCCCAATAAAGAGCTCAGGGAATCAGAACACTTACCAAAAATTGGCTGCACTCGTGACAAAAAAAAAAAAATATTAAAGTCACATTCACTGTCAGGAAGTAAGCCAGAAGAATTTTTTGCTGTGCAGATACTATGGACAGTGAAAGTGGCTCCGTTTGCCTTATGTTATCAAAACTGAGATTTTTGGTGCTTCTTACTTTTCTTCATTCAGTCTCTATGGAGTGGCACAGTGCACACTTTTTGACTGTCTGTGAGTAATCTACAACACCTCAATAAACTTATTCATATACCTCGTCAAAATGAGCTGATGGAAATATTGGTACATCTGAAATAATAGTACACATTGGCTCTATCAGCATTAAAGATATGACAAAATTGCAATTTCTAGATGTACACATCAATATAAAGTTAAATTATAATAAATCTCATATCTACACACTCTTGCCATGGGATAAGAATTTTAAGCTCCAATTTAATGCAGCTTTCTTGTCAAGGTTTATAACTCAGGCTTTCACAGGATACAAAATGATTTGGCTTTAAAATCAATGGATCAGTGCAAATCGTCCAGTTGTTACACCCGTATTTTCTTCATGAGATTAATCAACCACACTTGCACTTTACACCTCCAGGGCGTATTCCTGGAATAGATAAAGTGACAAAGTATTTTATGATACTAGTTGATGGTAGTTGAGTTAATTAGTTAATCAGTTGGATAAAAATACTAGAGTTTGAAGGTAGAATGGGTATTTGATAAGCATGTGTGTAAGTGTGTATAAATCTGTAAGCAGGTGGCGCAATAACGCAGTAAACAAAATGAGAATTCCTCTTTCTTTGGATTGGTGCCTCAAATTATGAAGCTACAACCAGCTCTGGCATTGCTCTTTTACATGTTGGGTCAAAACACTGACACCTTTTTTTTTTAATTTTGTTTTGTTTCAGGCATCATTCTGATGATGAGCATTTGCGAGAATCTTGACGTCTACGAGTTCATCCCGTCCGAAAGACACACGACTCTGTGCCACTACTACAGCCAGTACCATGACTTTGCCTGCACTATGGGAGCGTATCACCCGCTGTTTTATGAGAAGCTCCTCATCAGAAGAATGAGCACCGCATCTTTCGATGAGCTGAGGACAAAGGGCAAGGTCACTCTCCCAGGGTTTAGTCAGATCACCTGCACGTGAACATAAACTCATTTAAGCTCATTTGAAAAACACATAAACAAAAATGACCAAATGGAAATATGAAATAAATCTGAAGCTGTAATAATATATTAGTAATATAGGAAAAGTGGCAGGGGTGGAATGCACTGGGGTAGTTGTCTTAAGGATTATTTTGGAGTATTTATACGTCACTTGAGTATGATTTGAAATTGAATACACTTAATTCTATTGCAAGAAAAAAATATACACTTAAAATTTTGTAATTAGACTTTTAAGAGTACTTGAAGGTTTTCTTTTTCTCTTCCAGCCAATGAGTGTACTCTGCTTCAATCAAGCACACTCAGTTTAGCGTCCAGTCTGTAGCATCCAGAGTTTTGTAATCAAAACTTCCTGCTTGGTCACGCTTCATCAAAGAGCCACTAAACTTCAATTCGTAGCTCAGACCAACTCGCCCAACACACACATCCCCCCAAAGTGAACTTCACTTGTCTTTTTTTGCACTGCGGCACACACACACACACACACACTCACACACATTTTCTTGTGAGAATGCATCTCTAATTTCAGTTGAGCATTCAGTCCCTTCAATTTTGATTCTAATCAAGAATCCTGCCAGTTTAACACAAGTTCAGACCTTCTCACGCTACACAGTATAGATAATGTGAGCACTATCCATGCGTCTAAATATGCATTTAAATAACCACCAGACTGCAGATTGGAGCATCTGGATGAGTGCCCCTGTTCCTCCTATACTGTAAAGTCAAAGTCAACTTTATTGTCAAACCTGCAATGTGTACAGGACACACAGAGGATTGAAATTGCATTTGTCTCGAACCCATGGTGGATGTGGTATTAAACTCAACAACAAGAGAACACAACATACAAGAATTACGCACACGACCAGGTATGTTGTCTAGTCCAGCAGCCTTGCGGGTATTGATACTGGAGTGTGCTCTCTTCACCCTGGGTGGAGACAGGCATATGACTTGGTCGTCCACCGGGGGGAGTATTTTCTTTGCAGGCATAGTGTTGTGTGCTTCAAAGCCTGCAAAGTTGTTGGTGTTGTTCAGTAGGGAGATGTTACTATTGCAGGTCTGTGGTTGGGGTTTGTAGTCTGTGATGGTCTGGATCCTTTGCCACAGGCTCCTTGAATCTCTGCTGTCTCTGAAGTGGGCTGTTATCTTTTTTGTGTATTGGTGTTTGGGTCTATTGATGGTGCGAGACAGGTTGACCCTGGTTGTTCTCAGGCCAGCAGCATCATCTGCTCTGAAGGCTCAGAGTTCTGAATTCTCTGCAGTCTGTAAATCTCCCCTGTCATCCATGGCTTCTGATTTGCCCGTGTAGTGATGGTTTTGGTGTCACATCGTCAATGCATTTGGCGATGTAGGCTGTGACAGTCTCTGTATATTCATGGATGTTAGTTTTTTGGTTGTAAGTGGCTGCTTGTTTGAACATATCCCAGTCTGTGGTGTGCTAAGTGCTAAAGTGGCATCTTCTGGCCACACCTGTACCTGTGTCAGAGCTGGTTTGATCACCTTCACCCTAGGTTTGTATGTTGTATTAAGCATAACGGTAGTGTGCTCAGAGAGGCCAGTGTAGGGGAGGGGTGAGGCCCTATATGCTCCTTTGTGTGTTGTGTAAACAAGGTCAAGAGTATTGTTCCCTCTTGTTTGAAAAGCTACATACTGGTGAATTTTTGGACGCACTAACTTAAGGTCTGCATGATTGAAATCCCCTGCTACAATGAGAAATCAATCAGGATTGGCTGTTTGTTGCTCAATAATGGCATGATACAGTCCGTTAAGTGCTTTATTTGTGTCACTGTTGTTGGAGGTGGGTGGAATGTAAACAGCAGCCAGCAGGATAGCTGTATAATCCCTTGGTAAATAAAAAGGTCGGCACTTGACAATGGCTTGGCCAGCAGTGAACAGTGTTTATAGAGCCCCACAGCATCACAACACCAAGCATCTCTGATTTAAACACAAACTCCCCCACTGCAAGTGTCATCTCCCACGCCCATTGTTCTGACCGCTCGGTAGCACATTAGCCAGTTGAGTTAAATGGCAGAGTCTGGGATGTTGTTAAGCCATATTTCAGTGAAAACACAAATGCAGCATTGCCTCATGTTGTGCTGTGCAGACCTTAGAAGATGTATGTTTCCATTTTATTGTCCAGGGAGTGCAGGTTTACAAGTAGGATGGATGGGATAGCTGGTCTGTATGGGCTAGCCATTAGCCTAGCCCAGATACCTCTGCGCTTACCCCTCTTCTGCTTCCTCTTGTACCATCTGTGCCGCCTCCTCTCTGGATGGGGAGCAGCAGTGGAGATTGGTGTTGTGATCAGTGTGTGAAGTAATCCCAGGTCCTGAAGTTCTTCTGATTGAGTGGATTCTAAGACATCTAAGTAGTGCTGATGTCTAGTAGCACCTGATGTCTGTATTTCTGTCTAAGCGAAGACATACCACGAACTCTTACATAAACATGACAAATTACACAAAGATAAACAAGTAAATGCCAGGTAAGACTAGACCATTTTAGCTATTTTTAATCAAGATTTTGCTGCATTATGCAAACTTTCACCTGGGTATAATCTCTCAGCACTTTTTCCACTTGTGGAGATGAGAAGCTCAGATAGCTAGAATGTACTAAAAATATCTGCAACTGTGTACAGTGGTACCTCAGTACTCGAACTTAATCCATTCCGAGCGCATGTTCGAATCCTAAAAAGTTCGAGTTCTGATCGGAATTTCACCATAGGAAATAATGGAAAACCAATTAATTCGTTCCCAGCCCCAAAAAATTACACCGAAATATATATATATTTTTTTTTAGCATTTAAACACAAAATGAACAGGATAAAACAAGAAGAGCACATACTAAAAACGTCTAAACACATTTATCAAAACAGTAAATTTGTAAAGTAAGAGATGTATCCAAACAATCATGTCATGAATCTGCCCATGCGCCGCTGCTCGGAGTAAATAAAGCGGGCGCATACACGACGATTCTGGAACAAGCTAGTTATTTGGTTTATGATTAAAGTTTGTTTCTTGCCTGCCTGCGTTTTCTTCGAATACGAGTTTGCCTGCCGTCTCATGTACTTCTGCCTGGAGCCTAAATAAAGCCTGAAATGGATTTTACATCTGACTCCAGCCTGGATTGTCACCTCACGGCTCTGACAGGGTAAAGTTAAAAAAACCCAGACACAGCACTACTACCTTGAGTCATCCTATGTCATGCGGTCCATTGTTTATTTTTATTATCACACTGTATTCGTAACTTTTTGGTGTGCAATGGCTACAAAAATGATATAAAGTACAGTATATTACCCGATATTTTCAATAAAAAAAGCACCATCAACAACAAATGTTGGTATCACAGCGAATGTGAGACCCTTTGTTTCTGCTGAGAGACAGTTGAATGCTTGCGCGTACAAGTTATCTTAGGTCGGTGTCCATGGTTCAACTTCTGAGATTCAGATGGAGTTCTAGGTCATTTTTTTGCAATCTGGTTTGTTCGACTTTTAAGAAATTCGAGTTCTAGTCAGTTCGAGTACTGAAGTACCACTGTACTTTGTAATAACACAAAACAAAACAGGTGAAACCGGTATAAATAGGTTTTGTTACAAGCTACGTAAAGTCGCCAGTCCACTTGCTGGCTTGTTTTTGGGAGGTGGAAGGAAACCAGCGGAAACTAACAAAGACATGGGGTGAACATGTGAAAACCTGGAGTTGTGAGCTGGCAGCTCTAACTGCTGACTCTGACTTCATAAACTGTGACCTGAGACTGTCACCCCTCACATTAATACTCATGGCCTGAAGTTTCCTCAATTGAAGTGTGGGGCATAAGGGACCAATTCTAGAGAAAAGGGTGGTATATCTTTAGCAGCATTAGGGGTAAACCACTATATGCAACTTGTCTTGTTGATATTGCGAATGCACATCAACATTTACAGTATTGTTATTTTGAAAAGTGTTTTCCTTATTTCAAGATAAATGTTGCACAGGATTATATGCTTTTTAAAATTACATTACATTATATTACTTTATATTGTAACCACTTTTACATTTCCAATTTATATTTTAACCACTATTGGTATTTAAATATTGAAAAAAAAATGAATGAAATGAAAAAGCATTAAAGCACTTATTTGTTGATCATTCTCTGAATATATTCTTTAATTTTAGAGTATTTACCTTGAATTTTAGAATGCATATGTAGAACTTAACAAGTGTTGGTGAAAACAGGATGCTTTTAGCTAGATGTATTGTAAAAGGTCTGCAAAGTACTGCATGAAATCTAAAGTTTTTTTATACAGTATGTGTGTGATTTTTCTTCTATACTATGTATATACTATACTATACTAGCATTTTTTTTTACCTTTCTGTGGTAACTGAACAGTGGGTTTAAATTGTGTCTTAAAATGGTCAGATTATCTTTTCAGCTGTTTTTGTTAACACAGAGTATAAGTATGGAAGCAGTTTTTTCTCCCCGGCTTTATTAAAACTTTCTTTGATTAAATTTTTTTTAATAATCCCAGTATCAAAATGGACATCACTAGACATTGACCTAGACTAAGAAGACAAATATATAAAGAGCACTACTCATTTACTAATCAGATCATGATTAATAATAATCATAGTTGACATTGGCTCCGTGTCTGAAAGCGCTGGAATCCCGCGGTCCCATCGCAGCGTTCTCGTCGTAGTGATGCTGCCGACCCTGATCGTTAGCTTTGGCGTGGTCCATCCAGTAAGCGAGATCTGTCTCAAGCCTCTGTAAGTAGGAAGAACAATATATTTAGAATATTTTAATATATAATTTTTTATATAATATAATATTTTATTAGCAATTCAGAGAGCTTTGTTAATGTTCTTACCTTAAACAACACAAAGTGGAAAATAACTTATAAGATTGATTTTATATTACACACACACACAGTACCGTGCAAAAGTCTTAGGCACCCTATTTTTTTTAGTACAAGTTTTATTATAGGTATTTATTTTTCCAATTTCTGCATTACTGAGTCAGGACAAAAAACAAAGTTTGATGTCCAGACAT
>JAQLOM010182063.1:0-10543 GCA_030068315.1 Chrysichthys thysi | reverse complement strand
TTTGGAATTATTTAATAAGTATTCATGGACAAAATATAATTAACATCAGTTTGTGATTCAGATATTTTTTTAGGCCAACAGAGAAGGCCTTGCAGGCCCTGATGGTCCGCCACTGGTGGATAGCCAACCAAAAGAATGAAGCTTGGTCTGTGGAACGTCCAGGGCTGTGCCCAGGAACATAAGTTGAAAGAAATATCAGAGCAGCAAACAGAAAGAAGATTCCAAGTAACAGTGATTACAGAAACAAGATTGCCGTCAGCTGTACTTTATTTAGAAGAGAAACAAATGCTATATAATTCAAATCCTAATATAAATAACCAGCGAAACATAGGAGTTGCATTTATAGTGAATCAAGAGCAAAACGTAAAGGTGACTGAGTATGAAGAGATTTCAGAGAGAATTGCCAAAATGAAGGTAAATATGAATGAATGAGAGATTACCATAATTGGATGTTATGCTCCAATGGAATGCAATAAGAATGAAGAGGAAAAAGAACTCTTTTATAAAGTACTAGATGAGATAATTAAACTGAGTACTGAAAAGAAAGAACAAGTAATTTTCCTTGGAGACTTTAATTGTCAGATAGGAAAAGAAATGCACGACTCCTTTACGGAAACTATGCGGAACTGTTACGAATCCGCCCGAATTGAACTCGCTTACACGACGCTCGGAAGAGCGGCGCAGAACTTACCTTTAGGATGCACCTGTATTCCACTGCAGCACCAAGGGCGCATGCGCAGTGATGGACGAATGTGGAAGAGTCACAGGGGATTCCCAGGTGTGACTCATTATGCGGGCATTAGTGGGACTTTAAAAGGACGCCGCGCACGAGAAACGGCGTGGGTCATTGTTCTATTTTCTGCGTGGTTTTGTTATTTACTCTATATGGTTTCTGCTCTTTATTCTTCGTCTGTTTGCCCTTCATGCTTTGTATGTTGATTTATGGACATTACCTCGCTGACTCAAGACATATTGTTTGTTGATGTTGAGAGTCGTCTTGCTTTGTTGGGTACATGCTCTTTGGATGTTGTATTGCCGACTCAAGGAATACTGCCTGTTCATGCCAAGGATCCAGGAACTACTGTATATCACGCTGTTTAAGTACTCACCGTATGGATAATCAAGGACAACGGACTAAATGGTAATTCCATGTAGGTGGCCAGTTTATGTCCCGGATCTTTGTATGTTGTTAAGTCATGCCATCCCTAAGTGTCGGTTTGCTTAGTTCACATTGACTGTTTGTTTAGTTAGCATCTCTCTTATAAATAATGTGTTTAGTTTCATGTCCTCTCTCATTCCTGTTTTCCCTCACCCATGTTTGTTTACTGGTTTTTGGTTCCGTTTGTTTTTCACTTTGTAAATAAACCTCACTTTGGATTATACCCCTGAGCTGCTCCTGCAAATGTGTTCGACCAATATGCACCCACGTGACAGGAACCAGGTAGATGAAAAAGCAGAAACTACAGAGAATGGAATGAGAGTAATAACATTATGTAAAAATCATAAGTTGAAAGTGATGAATACATTCATTAAAAAGAAAGAGAGTCACACATAATACCATAATACACATAATACCATCCAGCAACAAAAAAAGGGACAATACAAGCAAGTAGAAGAGCAGATGCAAACTCTGATCATAATTTGATATGTCATGAATCCGCCCGCATGAAGCATGCTTCGGTGTTAGTTAAGTTAACTACGCGGAGTGCACCTTCTGTGCACCCTTTTTCAGGCGCTCTGGAAAGCGGTGCGCTTTGCGCTGGAAGCGCTCCGTCACAGCGCCAAAGGCGCATGCCCGACTAATTACGGCACTCGGATGAGTCACGCGGCAACCCTCAGGTGTTGCAAATTAAGATCTGATTAGGAGGACTTTAAAAGTATGGCTCGGACGCAGTATGGCATGAGTCTTTGTTTCTGTTCCACACTATCTTGGATTTACGCTCTCTGAACTTTGCCATGCTATTCGGTTATTCGTGGTCTGGATTTCTCAAATGTGTTTGCCAAAGACAATGGATTTGACTGGTAATTCCACTGTTGTGACCGGTTTATATTCTGTTTGTTTAAGTTTGGTTATTGACTTCAGTTTTGTTCGGTTTACTGTTTGTTTCATTGCCCACTTTGACTACGGTACATTGATTGTATGGAGTAATACCATGAGCGGTTCTCATGGCTAGTACAATCCTGAGTTACCCGTGTTTATTTTGAAAGCTTCTATTTTTGTTTTATCACCTTTACAATAGACATCACTAAGGACTATAAACCTGATTCCTGCCTGCGTATGCGTTCCCCCATTATACATCCACCTGACATGATAAAAGTAATATTACAAACAGAAAGAAGAGGAAAGAAGTCACAAGGAAGAAAATATAGATCAAATAGAAAAACAAAAATGGATAAATGGAAACAGTTAGGAATGATGGAAGTAATAAGAAAACATCAGAAGGAATATGAAGCGATATTAGAAAGTAAACTTATGAAAGAAAGTAAACTTATGAAAGAAAGTACATATACAGAGATAGAAACTGGAATTATAGAAAGTGTAAAGGAAATGAAATAATATAGAAGAAAAGAGACAAAACTAAAGGTATGATTTAATCCAGAAGATCTAAAGCTGAAGGAAGCTATTACAGAGAAACAAAGGGCAAGGTTGCTGTGGTTAGCAAATAATAATAATATATAAGAAGAAAAAGAACATTGTATGAAAACTGGCGAGAGAAGCAAAAGAAGATTACCTGAATATTAAAACCTCAGAATTTCAGGAGCTTATACAACAAAATGAACAGCAACAAGCATACAAATTGATGAAGGAAGTAATATGAATTGCAATGGAAAAATGGGTGGAAAAGAAAAGTAAACAGCAAGTAATATCGGATGAAGCACTACAAAATCATTACCAGTCACAATTCGCTGCATCGGAAAGAACTGTGGATCAAAAAGGAACTGATAATGATCAAAAAGAGAGTGAGGAGGAAAAAACATTTATGATGCAAGAGCTAGAGAAACCTATTACGAAAGCCAAAAATAGCAAAACTCCAGGCTTAAATGTTATAAGACTAGAGTATCTGAAGTATGGAGGAAGAAAATTGAAAGAAATGTTGCTGAAATTTTATAATCAATGTTGGAAAAATGAGACTGAAATACCAAGAGCATAGGTAGATGCAGAAGTGCTCAGTTTATATAAAAACGAAGGATAATTGGATAAAAAGATGATCTGAACAACTATAGAAGCATCTTCCTTCCAGATACAATCGGGAAAATATATGCTGCAATGGTATGCCGCTGAGTGATTAAAAGGACAGATGAAAATCTGAGTTCAAGACAATTAGGCTACTGGGAAAATCTCTCAACAGAACAAGCAGCCCTGAGTGTTGGTCACTTAATACAGAAAGCGATAGATCAACAACATCCACTGATAGTGGTGTTTGTGGATTTAACAAAGGCTTTCGACACACTTCCAAAAGAACTGATAATGAACACATTGAGAGAACTGAATTGCTCAAAAATGGAACTAACAACTTTAGAAAGATTAATGGAAGATCTGAAATGATACTTAAGAGGAGATGGAAAGCACAACTTTACAGTGAAAAGAAGAGTGTGACAAGGAAGTAAAGAGGGACCGATAATTTTTAACTTAGTATATGACAGAATATTGAAAGATGTCTTTGCTGAAATACCAAAAGGGATTGAGCTGAAGGATGAGAATGGTGTGATGTGGATGTTAAGTCACATAGAGTATGCTGATGATTTGTGCATATTTACAAAATCAATGGATTCAACAAGAGAAATACTGAAACGTTTAAACATTAAATTGCAATATTATGGAATGAACATGTCGATAGGAAAAACAAAAGTGATGAAAGTTGCAATGAATAAAGAACAAAGATCAGAGTTGCTAGAAGTTGAAGAGGTGACTGTTTTAACTATCTAGGATCACCAATTTCGAATGATGGAACATGTGATGAAGCGATATCACTAAACATCAAGAAAGTGAAACAAAAACTGGTAAGAATAAGACTGAATTTCCGATCAAATAAAATCGGATTAAAAACAAAAACATGCATAATGGAATCAATAATGTATCCAGTAATACAGTATGGATTAGTAACAACTGTGTTAAGACAATGAGACAAAGCAAGGATTCAAGCTATCCTGAACACAGTAAGAAGAATGACCCTGGGAATACAAGACATGAGGGAAGTAACAACGAAAGAATTGAAAACACAAATAGAATTGAAAATGTAGCTAAAGCTGTACAACAAAGACGTATGAACATGTGGGCAACTATGAGTCAAAGGAAAGACAATCTAGAAAAGCATATAGTGGGAAGTGAATTGAAGGAAGGACTCAGTAAAAGAAAGGCCCACACAAAAAACTGGAAACGCCAACTAAAACAAGATTGTGATGAACTACAGGAATTCACATTCCCAGACTGGTTTGATGTACCTGTAAAGCTATTACTAAAAGAAGACCCGAATTATCATCCAGAACTGATAAGAGAAAGGATAAGACATATGAACATTCATATGCACGAATGTTTGACTACCAGAAAAGAGATGAATCGTCATTTCAGAGAAGACTATGTGGATTGAGGGAATGAACAGATGGAGGAATATTGATGCTCTGTAGCAGTCTGCTACAAAAGCTTTAAAACAATGGGATGGCTGAAATTTAAAATGAAGGAAAGTTGCTGAAATTTTATAATTAATGCTGGAAAAATGAGACTGAAATACCGAGAGCATGGGTAGACACATAGGAATCTGCCACCCAGATGAAAAGAAAGTACAAAATCCCAGAGACACAGAATTGAGTACAGAACTGAGAATTGAGTCTGAAAGTGAAACTTTCAAATGTCCAAAGACAATGTACAAAGACTGTAAGAAGAACCTTCCTATATGGAAAGGAATAGTATATCACTGTTACAGAGATCATAGATGATGAAAGTAATACTACAAACAGATAAAAGAGGAAAGAAGTCATGAGGTATGACATACAAGTCAGATAGAATGACAAAAAAAATCACTGGAAACAGACTAGAATCATGGAAGTAATAAGAGAGTATCAGAAGGAATACGAAGCGGTATTGGAAAGTAAGATCACGAAAGGAAGCTCATATATAGGGATGAAAACTGGGATAATTGAAAGTGTTAAGGAAATGGAAAAACTGAGAAGAAAAGAGTCTAGGCTAAAGGAATGGTTTAACCCAAAGAATCAACAGCTGAAGACAGTGATCAAAGAGAAATGAAGGGCAAGGCTGCTGTGGATAGCAGATCCTATGCCTGACAAGAAGAACAGAATGCAAAAATTGGTGAAAGATGCAAAAGAAGAATACCTGAATATTAAAATCATAAACTTTCAGGAACTCATAGAACAGAATGAACAGCGTCAAACGTATGAATTGATGAAAGAAATAATATCAACAACAACGGTATGGAGTCTGGCGGCGCTCTTTTGGCTGGCTGCTTCTCCCCCTCCTGGACGAAAGATGTCCGTTGCCGAAAGGTAGCCTCAGCTTCCAAGGACTTGGCGTTGGTGGTTACCGTCTTGACATCCAGTGCAACTGCCAAGCTCCTCGGCACTTGGTTGTGGCGCCAGGTGTATTTGCCTTGGGTAAGACCCGTCTTGTAACCCACAAGCATGTGTTTAAGAGTTGCTGGGGCAGCACTGAAGTATGGGGGAAGAAAATTGAAAATAATGTTGCTGGAATTTTACAATCAATGCTGGAATAACATGAGTGAAATGCCAAGAGCATGGGTGGATGCAGAAGTTCTTACTCTATGGAAAAACAAAGGAAGCAAAGATTATCCGAATAACTACAGGAGTATTTAACTACTACAGTATTTTCCACACTATAAGGCACACCTAAGAGCCTTAAATTTTCTCAAAAATCGGCCGTGCGCCTAATAATCCGGTGCGCCTCATGTGCGCACTGAGTTCCAAAATCTCTAAAAATGTTGTTGTGCGACTCTGGTAAGTGCTCCGCTTGATTGACTGTCGGACCATTTCCCGCTGACACAGGGACGTAATATGTACAGTACGTATGCATTACGTAATAGGTACAGTACGAGCGCTTACCTCCGCCATGCCTCCGGTAGGTATACTACCGGTATGCTGCATTGTGGATACCTGGGCTAAGGTATCTGCTTTAACTGTTGTCTGAGCTTTCGCGAAAGCCAGCATCATTGCTGAACAGCCACCTGGCAGCAAGACTGACTCCGATGATGAGAGGGAACCCGGCATGTTTGATGGCGAAATTGCCCAGCTGTTCAATTCAGACACAGAAGATGAGGACTTTGATGGATTTGTGGGAGAAGATCGATTAAAAAAATAATGTGAGTGTATTGTTAAATAGTAGAATAAAGTTCAACTAAACTCACTGTTTTGCTTCCGTTACCTGTTTTTTTGTAGACCGTATGTTTTAGCATGCGCCTTATAATACGGTGTGCCTTATGTATGGGTTAAGTACAGAAATAGACCCCATAATTGAGACTGCACCTTATAATCCAGTGCGCCTTATGGTAAGGAAAATACGGTACATACAATTGGAAAAAATATATGCTTCAGTGGTATGCCTTCGGGTGATAAAAAGGATTCACATGTGAAATCAAGTTCACGTTCCTGTTTTTTTTCATTTGAGGAATAATTCCAAATTACATCCTTTGGTCTCACTAGCTGAATTGGAGAAGATTGTTCATGCGATTCATCAGATTGTTTTATTTCATCACACTTAGATTACTGTAATGCCTTGGTTACTGCTCTAAATGTCATCACTTTCCTGTTTTTGCAATCTATACAAAATGCTGCAGCTAGATTAATAACACATTCTAGGCCCATATCACCCCTGTTTTGTATTCTTTACACTGGCTCTCAGTAGATTTTAGGATTCATTTTAAAATCCTTATGATTGCTTAGAGAGCGCTAAATGGACAAGCTTTATCTGATTAAGATTTATCTGTCCCAACTACTTTTTAAATACACAACTACATGCTCTCTTCGGTCCCAGGCTCTTAACCTGTTAGCAGTACCTCAAACAAGATTGAAGACTAGAGTGGACAGAGCATTTCAGTCAATAGCACGGAGACTTTGGAACAATCTTCCACTTCACATTCATTCAGCTGTCTATGTGGAATCTTTTAAAAAACAGTTGAAAACTGTTTTATTTAGCCAGGCTTATAATTCGGTTTTATGATTGATGTTATTGTTTTATTCATTTTATATGTTTATTTTATTTTGTTGTTTTATTTAGTATTATCTAGTATTGTTAATCTTTTTTTATTTAATCTAATTTTATTTATTTATTAGGGGTTTTTTGTCTTTTGTTTTAACTAATTTTTATTGTGTACAGCGCTTTGTGACTCTTTGTCTGTGAAAAGTGCTTTATAAACTTTACTTACTTTACTTACTTACTTTGAGTCAAACACAGTTTGGCTATCCAAAAAACCTCTCAACAGAACAGGCAATCCTGAATGTTTGGTATCTAATTCAGAAAGCAATCAAATGCATGCACTGATAGTGGTTTTTGTGGATTTAACAAAAGCATTCGATACACTTCCAAAAGGATTGATAATAAACACATTGGAAGAACTGCAATGCTCAAAAATGAGCTAACAAGTCTGGAAAAGTTAATGGATGACCCAAAAGGATATCTGAGAGGAGACAGAAAACATCACTTTACAATGCAGAGGGGAGTACAACAAGGAAGCAAAGAAGGTCCGATAATTTTTAACTTGGTCTATGACAGAATATTGAAAGATGTGTTTGCAGAATTACCTAACGGAATTGAACTGAAGGACAAGAATGATGAGCTGTGGACATTGAGTCATATAGAGTATGCATCTGTGCATACTTTCAAACTCAATGGACTCCATAAGAGAAATACTGGAATGGTTAAACATCAAATTGAAAGATTATGGCATGAAAATATCAGTTGAAAAAACAAAAATGATGAAAGTGGCAATGAATATAGAACAAAGATCAAAGCAGTTGACATGTAACAGAATTGATGGTATATCCAATAATACATTATGGATTATTAACTACAGTGCTAAGACAACATGTGGGCATCTTTGAGTCAAAGGAAGAACAATTTGGCAAAATATATAGTGGGGAGGCGAACTGAAGGAATGACTCAGAAAGTGAAAGGCCCATACTAAAAAATGGAAACATCAGTGGAAGCAAGATTGCAATGAGCTGCAGGAATTCATAGGCTCTGACTGGTTTAATGAACCTGTAAAGTTAAATCTACAAGAGGACCCTAATTATCATCCAAAAATGGTGGGCGAAAGGACTAGAAATATAAAGTGCCAGGTTTACAACTGTGCACGAATGTTCGCAACTAAGAAGGAGATGGACCGCCATATCTGGGATGATCACATGGACTGAAAAAGTGGACAGACAAAGGAATATCAATGCTCTATAGCAGGTTGCTACAAGAGTTTTAAAACCATGGGTTGGCTGAATAGACATAGTGGAATCTGCCACACAGAAGAAAAGAAAATGCAGAACCCCAGAAAGACAGAGCCAAATACAGCACAACAGTCTGAAAAAATCACCATCAAGTGTCCATACAAAGACTGTAATAAAAGCCTACCAACATGGAAAGAAATTGTAAATCACTGCTACCAAGATCACAGATGGTCAGCCATCACAGGAAAGGAAGTAAAGACCAAACAGGGCGAAATAGTTATACAGCCCCAGTAACTGTGCCTAAAGCTCAGAGGCACAATTTTAAGTACCTCATCCAGATAAGTCAAGAGGCTTCACCAACCAAGTTGGCTGGAAGGGGCACCCCCGGGATAACTGGCTTGTGGCAGCCAAGCGTTCATAGCAATGTTGCTTTTTGATCCTGTGATGTCGACTATTCTTATCATTATGAAGCAGAATTCACCAAGCATTGGATTGTTTGCCCAATAACAGGGAACATAAGCTGGGTTTAGACTGTTGTGAGACAGGTTAGTTTTCCCCTACTGATGATGTGTTGTTGCAATAGTAATCCTGCTCAGTACAAGAAGAACTGCAGGTTCAGATTTTTGTTTCATGTGCATGGCTGAGGATCCACTGGTGCGAAGCTACCATCTATGGGATTATGACTGAATACCTCTAAGTCAGAATCCCGACTAAAGATAACAATACCGCAGTGCCACGGACCTTCGGTTGGTCTGGTGTAGCCAGGGAGCCCTCACAGGGGCCCCCAGTGAGCGGAGCCATTCGTGAACAGGCTGGGGTGCAGCCAGATGAGTGCCGCACCCTCTCTGATTGCACACCGCAAGTTTGTGTTGAACCTAGTTCTAAATGACTCATAAACGACCTGATTCTGGGTTGGGGTGTCGTGAGTGGCAGAGCAGCTCCATCGCTCCAATCCACTGAAAGTCATCCCTCGATCCAATCTTTTGTCGTGGAGCTGAGGCTGCGCAGGCAGCCCTCCCAACATCCCAGCCCGGTAGGTGGTGGTTATACCAGGGCTATGGGTGTGGGGTGTGAAGACTGCGAGGAAAATAGCAATATCTCAGCACCAGGGTTATCCCAGGGCTCAGAGTCCCCCAGCGTGATGGTTATCCCAGGGATCGAAGTCCCTCAGGTGCCAGGGTTATCCCAGAGGTCAGAGTCCCCAGCGGTTATCCCAGGGGCCAGGATCTCCAGGCTGATGTCCTCCAGCTGGTAGGTGCTTAAGTCGGTGCCCAAGTCCCACCGCTTATGCGGAGGAAAAGTCCCAGGGGCTCCCTGTCCTGGGTGAGGGCAGGGGGCGGGGAGCCCAGTGAGCTGTGGAGCCGAAGTTCCACCACTCCAGGGACAGAGCGTAAGTCCCAGGGGCTTCCTGTGCTGGGCGAGAGAAGGCAGTGGCGGGGAGCCCAGTGGGCCATGTCCCGCCACACAGGAACATCCACGGTACATGTCGCAATGTTTGAGGGAGCGTGCAGTTGGCATGCTGACTGCAGGAATGTCTACCAGAGCTGTTGCCCAGCTCTGGTAGACAGTGGACTCAGTACTATGCTTAGAGTCAGACATCAGGAAAGCACAGACTAACAGAGAGGTAATAATAGCTATATTCTTTGACATAGAGAAAGATTATGACATGCTTTGGGAAGAGGGTTTTTTAATCAAATTAGAATCATTAGGAATAGGTGGTAAAGTGTATAACTGGGTCTTGGATTTCTTATTTACCAGGAGAATTCAGGTTAGGGTTGGTACAGAACACTCTAATGTGTACACAATTGAGAATGGTACATCGCAAGGCAGTGTGTGTAGCCCATTAATATTTAATATTATGATCAATGATATATTTTCAAGCATTGAATCAAATGGAGGAAAGTCTTTATATGCTGATGATGGGGCGCTGTGGATTAGAGATCGTAATATTTCATACATTAAAAAGAATATGCAGGCAGCAATAACTAAAGTGGAAATGTGGGCTAATGAATGGGGTTTTAGGCTGTCAGTTTCTAAAACACAAGTACCGTATTTTCCGGACTATAAGCCGCTACTTTTTTCCCACACTTCAGACTCTGTGGCTTATATACCGATTCGGCTTTTCTATGGACTTTTTTGC